>BGZK01000712.1:0-308107 GCA_005406025.1 Eumeta japonica
GGCAAGCTAACTTTGGTGTTTTTCAGATTTTCCAAGGATATGTGACTGGCATCCCATGAAGAAAAATGATTAATAAAAGATTTTATTCACGTATACAGTATATATCTATTTATTTACGTAATATGCTAAATTTCATAAAAGTCTTTAAAAATATTGCTAATTAAATAGAGTTAGACAAGTTAGATTAAACTATAGAAATTATATATATAGATGCAATTATTAATATTTTGAGATCCTCACTAAAACTTAGATTTGAGAAATGGAGTCAGTTGAAAACAGAATTCAAGAGTGCTTTATCAATTTTGATTAATCAAATAATATGTCACTATATGGTAATTCTTGATTTTTATTGAAGTTATCGTTTAAAGTTCTAACATCAAATGAGTCACAAATGTCATTTACAAAGGCAGAACCCTAAGTTTTGTCTGTTTCTTACGACAATAAAGCATTAGTAAAGGAGTCATTTAAGTTTAGTGTGAATGGGCACAAAGTATTATTAACAAAACGTTATATACTGGCGACTCAATATTCTATGAGATCGAAAAAAATCTAAATGCTTTAAGCAAGCAATTCTTGTATTTGTGTGTAATCGGTTTTTCGAATTTAACGATTGGGAATATTTTTTTTATGGATAACGTTATACTCTCCAAGTATTTAGTTCATCCTAAGTTTATCTAAATTTTCAACAATGCTTTTTGAAAATCTGTAGCAATAATACCTGTAGCAATAGACCTTTACATATAAATCTAAAAAAATTATACCTTGAACGAAATTTGTTTACAAGTTATTTCAAAAACTAAAATGTTCTAGGGGCAATCTAATTATTGTCCCATTTAAGCACGCATGAAAATTTAAATACAATTAATGTCTATCTACCTTTCAAACATTCCCATGCCGACACGATACTACATCAAATATTTTAAATTTCGTTCAGTTTCGTTATTTAAAACCTGGATTCACATGTTTGGCTCCTTTTTTAAATTTAAACACCGAACAAAAATAAGTTTGCACCATTTTACAGGTACAATTTCCAAATGCAGGAAAAGGCCTCAATTTACAAGAACCCTGTACTGATATGCCGCCGTTATTTCTCCACTAAAATATCAGCACGCTTCACTTGCTCGAGTCGGGCTTTACGTCACTACGTGCTCGCAGTACTTCACTATTGTATAGAATCATTTACGCGTTTTCGAAATAATTTCTCGTATTCAAATATATAGATATTTATATTTGAATACAAGAAATTATTCACTCTGCGTATTAGTACAGAATTCCAGAATGAGGAAACGGAACGGATGGCATATATAGATTGAAATCAGGGCATTGTTACAGCATTAAATCTAAGCTAGGCCGCGGTGCTCGCACAGAGCTCGATCGGAGCACTGGAACTACTCATATAATTAGTCGGCCGCAGCCGGCCGCGTCCCTGGAGCTTATCAAATATGTACCCGCCCCGTGCCGGATTTATTCGGGGGTATGCGCGAGGGTCGAGTTTAAATTTTAAACGGATTGCGCCCTTGGATTTCGTGTTGTGTTTTGTTTTGTAAACTTATTCATTACTATTATATGTATAGACGGACGGGAAGGTTAAAGGTAACACGGCTAAATGCCCGTTTGAATAATACAACGGCGGCCGCGGCGGGCGGCGCGGGGCAGGGGCGCGCGCGCGACTTAACTGAAAAAGGCTTTACGGATGCGTAATTTCTGTTTCGTGTCGGATTTCAGCAGTTTCGGCTCGGGATTAAGTTAAGCGAAATGGCTCGGAAAGGAGCGGAGCGCAGATAAAGATTGCTGTCAAAAATATAGTCACAATTTTACATTACTTGCAGCTCTTTGCGCGTCCGCGTTCAGTAGTAAGTATGCCTTCGCTTATTTTATGCCTCTCTCGTTTATATTTCAATACGACGTAGTAATAATTCATTAAACGCTGTGTAAATACGTTATAAAACGTATTTTTAAGTTGTAATTGTATACGTATCGCATTAAAGTTTATGGCTACAATGTGAACAAATATTTGTTTAGTATTAGCATGAGGTAACAGAGTTGAACTTAAAAACGAAATTGAAAATAGCAAAACTTTATATGCTGGCTTCATTCAGCAAAACATAGAAATTCTAAAATAAAATATAACGCATATTGTATATTACTAATATCCAGTAACAATACTTTCCTTTTAAATATTCTACTGGTAAATTGTATTCTTGGTAATATTGTACTAGTAGTGTATTATTATACTGTATTGTTAGTGTATAAATACATGTAAAAACTTACTGTTTTTAGTGAACGTGACAATCTTGAGCACCTTCCCGTACCGCTGGAAGATGGAGTACAGCACGTCCAGCACGATGGGGTACAGCATGTGCTCGATGATGACGCGCAGCACCGTGTTAGCCGCCCTGGCGACAGCACAGATGTTGCTTAACATTTATTTTTCATTTATTGGACACTAGTCGCCACCGTTATTGGTTGCTAAATTAAACAATTATAAAAATAATGATGAAGCATTAATGGAATTAAAAAAATAAATAACCTAGGATCGTCTAGAAACAACGATTCTACGTAGAATGGTCAAAATTCCATACTAATATATTCAGTCGTTTTTAACAGATTCTACTAATTAAAAGTTACTATTTTTATAATATAAGCGAATTTATTTTTATATGTTATTGAGTAAAATTATAGATAACCCTTTAATTAAAAGAAGTCGATCATGTCATGGCACATATAGCCTGATTCAAATGTGAAAATATACGTAGCATTAATTAAAATAAATATTGGGGTAATTTCTACGTACGTTAACCGAATGACAAGTTCTTCAAACTTTCGCCAGCTAAGGCACATTGACCGATGGGATTTTAAGATGTTAATCTAAAAGCCGCCGGCGGTCGTTTGTCTTGCGTTTAATTCGCTGAGTGCTGAGTCAGCGCGCGGACCTAGCCGCTAGCGGTTAGTTAAGATTTTAGTGAACTGATTTCAATCGTGGCAGATGTCGCCACGATTAAGTTTAATCTATGGACTGATAACATTTTGGTTAACAAACTGACAGTTTTATTGCAAGGTAATGATGTAATTAGTCACAGCATTGAGAGTGAATGATGGGAAATTAAATTGTAATTTGGCTATTGATCGATTGGTTTATATTGACAGTAGTTGTAAAATCACATTTTCTATTTTTATAACGTGAAATCATAAATGATTCCTATTATTGGTTATTTATGACGTGTGTATCTATGTAGAACTTGCTTGGAATTTGATTGAGTATCAAGAGCTAATATTTTTCCTCCGGAAAAATTCATATCGTTATGGACATTTCTGGTATCATTCGATTTGAGTACATTACGTATTTTCATGTTTTCGATGGCCCAGATAATGTTGTCAATATTTTACCTTGATTTTTGACATTATTTGTCAGGCTGGTTCAACAAATAAATTATGTATTTTTTCCGGAATTTCCCTTCCGCATTCTCTACAGTCGAGTCTATTAAACTCGAGAAACCCTTCAAAGTCGCAATTCATTTTTAGAATGTTTTTAACACGAACTTTTTTCCTTAATCTCGGCATTTTATCTTTAAGGCTCCACAATCCATGCAAATTAGCTTTAAATAATAAGTTTTCACTGTTAAACAATATATTTAGTATTAATCATAGTTCAAATGGTTTGAATAATTAAAATTGGTGTCTTATGAACGATTATGTTATTGAAAAGAAAGCGGTGACTATTAACGATTTATTTAAATACTGCTCACTCGCTTTGAAAGGAAGGAGAAATTTATGGCAGGGGAGAGTGCATATCGTCATTTGCATGTAGCTAAAGTACTCCGCAAATGGTTACTATGGTTTTGTGTGCGTCCCGTGCGGCGAACAAAATATACATTCAATTAACGTGAAAAAAAAAGTAAAATAAGCACCTGTATCTCCGTGCCTCCGTTAGCAGGCTGAAGGGCTGCGCCCGCGCCGGCGACCAGCGCCGCGCCAGCGCTGTTTGAAATAGCTTGTGCCGCTTGTAATGCCGCTTGTGCTGACGCCGACTATAAAAATGTTTATTAAAATTAATATTATTTAAAATGTATTTATTTTTCGCTCCAGGCAAAAGGTTAATTTAATTAAATCGAATCCGTACATAAATAAAATTATTATAATTTTTTTATATAATCCTTTTAGTATTTTAAAAAAGGTTCCGTTATCAAAATAGTTTAAGGAAATATAAAAAAATTTTAAGAAAAAAAATATACAAATGTCATGATAAGTTTTACGCATGAACGTTGTAGAAAGAAGTTTGTTTTACAGCAGCCCGACACGCGAATATTATTAAATTATTATTCGCTCGTGCGCATTACGCTTCTACCTCTTATTATTTTTATATCGCAAACAAAGCGGCGTGCGTGATGAAATATAGAATATGTGTGCAATGAACACACCGCACAACTATAAATTCGCGATAGACACGTACGCGGCCGCGTTCCGACTTATCTCTTAACTTTGGCGCACTCCAGATAACGTCCGCGGAGCCATACAAAAGCTCACCATAAAGTTATTTTGTTTCGAACGAGCTGCTACTATGTCGGGGGCGTTGTAGCTTAGCGGGGACACGGAACTGGCTGTATACGCATTGTGCTCGCCCCATACGAATGGGGCGTAAAACTGAAGATCTGTCTGCATAAGGGTATACAAACGGATGCAATAGAAATCCTACATGTTCTCGTTTGATTTTATTTTGAGAATATGAAGTTCTGTATAATGAATTTAAAAGTTGTCTTATAAAACATTACGATTATAAAATTTCAGTTACTATCTTAATCTTGATAGCGATCCATACAATTTTATTTTAAATGAATTAGATTTGAATACCATCTCTGGACCCAGATACGAATCTAAGTCGTTTTATTTAGTCTTGTCACATTGGAAAACACGAAATGCGGAATGTTGAGTGAGGAAAAGGAAATATGAACATTTGACATCACGAATGTAGATCAAACGAAGATACTCAGGTTAGCACGTGGTGTGACCCGATTGGACAAAATACGGAAAGGGTATGCCAAGGGCACTTTTGAAGTAAGCCCTGTCATTTGGAAATCGACAGTATTTTTCTGATACAAAGAGCAAATGAATCGTGACGGCGAGGCATGAAATAAAAGAAAACCTTTACGTCAAAGCTTTTTGCTTTCTTATTTTGATAGTTTTCTGTCTTTCATAAATTTTGATAAACTATTATCTAAATTGGAAATGCACTACCGGAAATAAAAATATTTGTTTCAAAAATAAAAACATGAACCGCCTCCAAAAAACTATTTAAATAATGTTTAAACAATTGGAAACAAATTTGAAGGTTGGGTAATTACCCACACAAAAACTTGAATAATTAAAAAGTTAGTTCAAACACTCTATAACTTTCTAAAATACTTAAGAGTAACCTTCCATTTTTCATGGATCCCATCATCAGATCCTGCCTTGGTGACTATGAGACAATCTCGAGAGTGTATCCTTTCAAATTCACAAAAAAAAAAAATAGAAATCGGTCCACAACTGACGGAATCATCGCTGAAAATACATCCATCACTATAAAGAAATGCACTACAGATGAAAAAAACTATGTTATTACATTTTTTCTGTTTTACGCACCAAATAAATATAAGCACTTTAGTGACCTATAACTAAAGAAACGAGTAGGTATGTCGACTATAACTCTTAAAACAGTGTAAACTAAAAAGCACCAGCAAAAGAGCTTATCTTCATGGCACTTACGTCCTTTTGTTGAGTATCGCAGTTTTTCGGTAATAACTCAAAAAGCGTGTATTCAATCATGTTCAAATAATTTTCATTGAAAGTATTTATTAAGCAATACTTTTGTGATTTTTTTAAATATTTTTTGGACATACGGTTTACAAAATAAAGAGAAGGGAACAAAATCTATGCTATTTTTGGAGCGATTATTTCCGAAAATATTCACCTATTCAAAAATAATGCTTAGAACCCTTAATGTTCTTTTAAAAGAAATGTCGAAATATGTGCCACACGTTGATATTTGCTTAATAATATTCAGTTTCTGTTATATGACAGGAGTCTAGAAATATATATATATATATATATATATATATATATATTTTATAATTTGTCTACTAATAGCGGCTTATACAAGACACCTATACTGTGAACTTCATCAATATCAATATTTTAGATTTTGAGTGAAATGCCTGTGACAAACGGACGGACGGATGTTCATGACGAAATTATAAGGGTTCCAACACTTTTGCCATTTTGGCTCTAAACCTTAAAAACGGCTAGGTTACGTGGTTTAATTACAAAAGTCCGGCGTCTACCTTCCACGATCGTCTTGTTATGGTTAAGGAGTTCGGTGAGAAGTATCTGCCCAGTCTTGCATTGTCATAAAACTATCAATATCTCAGTCACTAAACATTTTTTCTAGTAAATATTGAGAACATTCCCGTTATGTCTTCGTAATCCAAGGCTCACAGGCTATAACACTAAAATCGAAGTTCCTTGAAAATATCTTATTTCCAATAAAAAAACTAATTTTAAAATAAATTTATAAACGACGATATTCTGAGGTAACGAATATAAAAAAAAAAACGTAACCGAGTTGAGAACCTCGTCCTTTCTTTGAAGTCGGTTAAAAAAAGCTAGTAAGAGGGGAGCTAATGTTATTTTCACTAAGAATTTTATACAGGTTGATATTTGTAACAATAATAGTTCTTCACTAATACATAAGCTATTTGACGGTCAGTTAGTCTGGTAGCGGTAGAGGCGAAGCTGATAGTATGTGAAAGTTGTTAAAAACGACATGCTACGAGTAGATTTGTACCGTATCAAAATGTATAGGGTGATTCCTGAGGTTGTTTTTAACTGAAAAATAACCATCGGCTATAGTGAAAAGAGGGCATTATACGTCAGTCAGGTATATAAAGCGTATTAAAAATGTTCAAGTATAAAGTAATTTTGTACCTTATGAAATTTATACAATTAATTTCGCATAATTTACAAATAATTAAAAATTAATTTCACAAATATTTTTTTTAACAACTCTCACATACAATCACCTTCGCCTCCACCGCGAGTGCGACCGACGTATATTATGTTGCTTATTAAATCTCAAGCAACTACTTAAATGTAAATTCATTTAGTATAAAATTCCAAGAAAAAATTAACGCTACCTCCCCTGCTATAGACTATGTCCCTTTTTAAGTGGAAAAATGTATCCAAAAGGGAAGCCGCACAACAAAAGGACAAGATAATAAAAGAGGATAGACAATTCTGACGAAACATGATGAAAAAAAGCGAAAACGAAGAAATATGACTTTGCAAATCCTGTTACAATTAAAACTAGATTTTGAATTATAACAAAAATCAATTTTTTATAGAAATCAACAAATAACATTGAATCAATACGATAGTTATCATTGCCGATAAACTCTATGATTTCATGATATTGAACATCGCATCTAAATGTTGTTTCTTGACTTTCCAAATGACACACATGCCTTCAAGTAATTACAATTAATTTGAATGACTAATAAATTTTATTAAGTTTTGCCTGTCCTAATGAAAGATTTTAACTTATGAAAATATATTAGTGTATTGTTATTTGCTTTCTGATGTTGTATCACCTGAAGTTTTGAATAAGTAAATTAATCCACAAAGATGAAGATAATACCATACTTAATTATTATTTTAATGTAATGCCGTGACTAAAGAAACAGTCACCGTATGGAATTATTTGACCATGACAACTGATCTAACAATGCAGCCAAGTGGCTAATATATTATAGCTAGATTTAATTTTTTTGGGGTCATTTTAGTGGGATTTCTGTGGATAATCTCGTGCCAAAATAAGATTACTATGTGCATTCTATGTAATAAAAAGAAGAATGCATTAAGTAAATAAGATGTAAAATAAAGCAGTTTACAGGAGTTTGCTTTATAATGTACTAAAACAAATATAAGATAAGAGCGTTTGACGCATACATACATCTAATATTCTAATAAAGTTCATATCAAAGTGACTTCATTACTATTTTTATTAAAATTTATTGACTGCAATAAAAGAATGTCTTAAAATTAAAACGTTCTTTTTTGTATCTGACTTTATCTTGTTAGGGTTTTCAATGTATAAAATAAAAACATAACATCAAAGTATATTTTCTTGTAAAATTTTTCTGTTTATTTAGTTTATATTTCAGCATTTGGAATGAGTTGTAATGTTAATGCCAATAGAACGCAATAACGACGTTTTACAATTTCAAATGTAAATTCTATTACCCACGAAATAAAGATATTTTTGATTTTATTTTATTATTATCGGTTTCTAATAGACACAAAAACAAGCCATAGTTGCATGACATGGTAAATAAATTAAGGGTTAAATTATTTAGTTGATTTTATGTTATAGAATAATCTTTTATCATTGATTTTTATAAAAAATAAAACAAAACGAAAATATCTTGTACTTAATGAATCTCGTACATTAGGAAATTGCAAAATAATTACAAATTCTTCGTTATTATCACTACAATATAATAAGACTTAACACTACATAAAATAAACTTAAATAAAAACAAATTCGACAATAGAAATTAAGGAAAGTGATACGGTATCGTAACATTTCGAAGTACCGGAAACCTTAAAGCACGAGATTTGTAAGGCGACGTTTATTTGCCTTCATCCTCCGCAATAACGGCACGTAAAGTTTAGGTAAACAACAAAATGGCAGGTTTCGGCGCAAAGCTCGGGCTGCGAGGTGCGGCGCGCGCGCCCCACGCGGCCGCTTTGATCCTATTTCACATGGCTTTGTACGCGGGACGGGTTGACAGGCGCGACTCGCGAGACACAAAAATAAGGCTTCGACCGTGTCATCGTAAGCCTGCCGCCGACGGCAAAGGCTTCCGATACTAATTCGCGTTGACTCGCCCGCCGGCGGCGGCGCGCGTTAGCGGCTGTCGTTGAATTGGTGCCGATTCTTATTCTCGCTTTTTAACGGAAATTTCCTGTTATTCGTTGGCGATTAACAACAGACCTTAAAACGATATATTTCTGAACGGTTTTTACGTTTGTGAAATTCTATTGAAATGTCAATAAGGATATTTTGAAGGTCTGCGTCTGTCGTCGTCTCCGGTTGTTGTGTAATATAGTCATAATTTTTGCAAACAACAATACTGAAAAAAACAAAGTAAAGCTTAATTAATGTAACATTGTACTTCAAACAAGGTAAAGCTTAATTAATGTACCATTGTACTGAATTACTTATTGCACTCAAATATTCAATAAATGCTTTCTGTTGGGCAATTCGAACAATTACACGTAAACAACCAGCAATAACCTGTTGTCTTCCATTATAATTGGGTGTGGCGGGAGTGCCCTTGTGGTTTTACCTAGGCGTTCAGTATCTGTCCATTGTTTCGAATCGATATTTGATTCGTTGGATGAGGACACGAAGTGGAAGAACAGATTCGAGGATCAGCGGAGGGTTGCGTGCTGAATATTAGTGCATGTCACAGGGAAGCGTTTAATAATGAATTTCTGCGAAATAATAGCTATACAATATAATATGGCTTGGCTGTTTCGCGGCGGTCGCAAAGACCCTCCCGTGTACTTGTGGTACCTAACCAAGTCACTGGTCTTTAATATTTTGTCATAAAATACTTCTTTGAAAGAGCCAAGTCGCACTTTTGATCAAAACTTGAGGCTTGTCGAGTTAGGCCTTTGAGCTAAGCCTAGGCCTCTAGTTTGGCTTTTATGAGATCTGATAACTTTTTAACACTAAAAGTGTTATGAGCTTGTGAGTCTCGGCAACCAATTTTAGGTGAAACGTTATTGGTAGAATTGATGTTTTTGCTATGTATTACAAATGTCAAAGAGTATCGATAAGTTAAGTAGCCCCAAATTTTCTCTGGGTACTATAAAATACGCTATAACGTCATTGATACCCGAATTGAAAAAGGATTCAGTCGTTCTCAAATTTATTGTTAAGTGACATACCTACAATGGAATTAATTTTTCATAAAAGATAATGATTTGAACGATAAAACATGTTAAAAATTTGATTTGGGTCCAGCAAATTTCATATCATCAATATCAATTATCAAGAATATTAACAATTTATTCTTTTATGTTTTTCTAATGAAAGAAAAAATACAACATTTTCTAAAATATATCTGTTAAGATATTCGCAAAAAGGATATAAAAATATCTTTTTTTTTTATTCGAAAATCGCGTACTGCCATTCGACGAATTCAGGCAGATCTTATGAAATATTTCCCGAGTAGATTTTTCTTCGGGACTTCCCCGGGCCGACGGCGTCGCAGATATCCCGTAGGTCGGGATTTTCCCCGCGTCGTAATATCGGGCGCGCGCGGGTCCATCGCGGCCGCGGGAATAACTCCGCCCGCCGCAGAGGGCCATTCATGCACTACAAAAAGCTTTCGAGTCGCGTGATTGATCAAAAATGTTGAGAAGGCGAGAGCCCCTTTCAATAACGCGCGACTATTGAAATAGCTGCGGTGGCCGATTACATGCACTTTTTGATTTTTATAAGTTATACTTCTTATGGCGCATTAGGAAAATCTCATCAGAGCGTAAGAGTGTATTTTGAGCAGGGGACCGGACGTTGTAACGCCTATGAATTTGGTGCGATCTGAAGTTATTCAGAGTGGTATGCAATGAGCGTTTAATTTATCCAGTTTTAGTATTTGATATATGTTCGAGATAAATTAGATTTCGATTATATATTACACGTTAAAAAATGAATAAGGCTGGAAATGAATTTCAACAAGAATAAACCACAGTGCCCTGCTCTTATAATATTTATTTGTAGCCATAAAATACTTTTCAAGTTTTTGAAAGTTATGTGAGTTTTTATATATCGACAACTTTTTTAATATCACGCTTTTGTCACAATAATGGAAAAATAACAAGTAAAATAAATTATGGGACGATTACACGTCATCAGAATCGTTCATCAGCAAAAATTCAAATATTTGATTCATATATCAAATTGTGCCATTTGAGAAAAAAAATGAAAATGGTAAAATCGATACAAGTATTAAAATTTGGAAAAACTTGAATGTGAAAGACTACAATTAATAGATAAAAAAGGCACATGTTTCAATATAACCTTAAATTTTTAATAGAAATAAAATCTTGAAAGACACTATTGTTAAAAAATTCATAAGTACATCAAAGAATGATATTAAAGAGGGGATCTTATAAGTTCAATGAAAAAGCTGTCTTCACAAAAATATAGTGGAGTTCTTTGAAAGCTCTGCAGACGGAACGAGGACGGCAGCTAACAGGGCACGAGTCATCATTACTACTCGTTCTAACGGGTTTTATATTTAGTTGGCTTTTTCATGAATACATCGTTTTAACTGGGATTTTCGATCATTCGACCCTAACAAATTTTTAAAATAACCAATAACGATAGCGTTGATTTTTTTTATTATATACGTTATAAGTAAATTTTGTTCAATAACCGATGTTAAAAAAATAAATTGACTTTTTTTTTGTTCTTGCGAAGTTCTGATTCAACTTCCTGTGAAGTTGAACTGGGTTTATGGTAAGATTCGCAAATAAACAAAAATTAATGAGTGTGTATTAGTGTACACACGTAAGAAGTGAAACTTCTTTATGACATCATTTTTCGATAAATGATTTACTATTTACAACTTCACAGAAATTGGTTGAATAAAGCTAAATTAGATAAAGTTTATGCAAAAGGCTTTTATTATCATAGACATGGATACAAAAATAATACAATTATTTCACCTTTCTGCTACTAAGATTATAGCATTTCATTAATTATAATAGAATTATTACTATTATTGGTGTCGTTATTATATATTTTTGTAATTAATGGCTTAACTCACTGATATTTACAATCAAAAACTAAGGTTAACCTGAAATAACCTTAAAAAAATGTAACTACTCAAAACGGGCCGCAAAATACATTGGAGACATTTACCAATCCCTACTCCGCTGGAGAAAGTATACTTCAAATCACGCGTGGTAGGGATAAGAAAAAGATGGCGCGTAACGGAAAAATGTGACGCGTAACGAAAAAATGTTACACTAAATTTTTTTCCAACCCCGATAAAGAAGTTTCACTTCAAAAATCTTTAAAAACTATTTTGTAAATAATTCCCCATGATTATAGTTATAGTATTTTGAAGGTGTAGATATATTGCAGGCAGAGTCGCCGCAATGTCCACACTTAATTAGTTGTCAAAAATATATTCGTTCCATAGTTTATGATTCCGACTACATCTTTAGAGTAATAAATTGCTGTAGTAAGCTGATTCAAAATATTCATAATGTGCGACAGCTATATATTACGGCCGCTGCATTAAATTTATGATCACGCACTCTTTTATATTTTAAACTATTATTTTGTATTTCACTGTACATTGTACATACCTTATTAATATCTGAACCTTTACAAATCCAATAGCTACCCCAGATCGGTTTAAATCGGTACGTGGTAACATTTAAGGCGCAGGTAAGGACCCACATACATGCTCACATTCGCATCAAACACATTTTCCTTTTTTTAGCTTCGCCATAGATGTGTAAAAATACTCAGCCTTAAATGAACAGTATTTTCACTATTACAACAGGTTTAATAGGTTTAATGCTAAGCTAACCAATGCGCTTGACCACAGAGATGTAGTGACTAAAGTACAGCTTTTTAATGGTATTACAGAAGGTGTTTCTCGGAAGACGTCTTTGATCCATAAGTGGACCGTAAAGCAGTTGTAGATGATAAAACACGAAAAAAAAAAAATTTTCGAGATTTCGAGAATTATAACGAAAAACGTTAATAGCCTGTAACAGACATAGAATTTTTGCAATTAATAGACGCTTATTAAAAAGAATTAACTTGGCGAATAAAAGTAAAAAGGTACAGTAGCATCAAAAGCTAGCCTTGTCTTTTTTAAATAGGGTTCAAATCTATCTCTTGAAAAGAGATCGACTAACTTTGGTAAGTAGAGAAAATGAGTTATGAAATAGATCTCTAGCTGGAGATGTTTGAATTATGTCCCGAGCGAAACTTGGCACTAGACATTTAAATATTACCAACATTTTTTTTTACATTCGAAAAACAGTACATAATGAATTTATAAGGGATTTCATTATTTTTATTACGTTCTGATTAAATAAAGTATAATAAAAAATCTATGACTAACCAAAATAATTAGAGAAAAGATGATTAAAATGATTTCTCATCCTGTAAAAAAAGATTTTTTTTTATTATTAAGCTTCTATTGCTGCCCTATTAAAAAAAAGGTTTTACATGCATGCAATAGTGATAAAGATCAACGTATTTAATAACTTTGCAATACATTAATCGACATAACAATACTTATTTTAAGAACATAAAATCCTCAAAGACGTCAAAATTCGGCAGAGACGGTCAACGCCGAGAGGCAATCGGTCTCGGCAAACAGTGTCGACTGTAATATCAATCAGCGATCCATTGATAACAATAATTGCAGTATTGTTATGGCCCTTGGAAGCAATCAGGCCGCCCACTCGAACACAATTACAGGCGTCCGACTTCCGAGCCCTATTAACTTTGAATGAGAGCGTTGGCCATTTCATATTCAATTCTAATTTTGAATAGCCCCCCACCCCCCCTCGATCCGGCGGGACGTTAGCTCGTGAAATTGAATCGGGAGTAGGTATCTTCTTAAGGCGCTGCCCGAGTCGGTCCGGACAGGGTTACGGGGATTCCGAAAGCTACCCTCCTCCCCCCTCTCGCACCTTGTTTTGAGGGTAGACAAAGCAATCAAGATTGACACGGCCTCCGTAATATGGACGCAACGGACGGACAAATCGGAGAGCGCTCAACAAACACGGAAGGTTTTTTTTTTATATAACTTTGTGCTCACCGGATTTCGGTTGAATAAAAAACTGTTTTTGAAAAACATACGGAATGGTCGTGAAGGTACACGAATTACAATTGACACAAAACTTTACATGTTTTTAATTATCGACTAAATCACCTAATTAAAAAAAATTGGAAAGTTCGGTGATCGCTTTTTGAAAACCGACTTCTCATCAATGTCGACGTTTTATATTACAATATTACGACAGTTTTTGTGATGATGTTTGTGTTTTGCACGTACGTGGGTGTAAATGCCCGTAAGTAAATACTGAACTTTTGAATTAACTAACCGATTTCGATCGTATTAAAGGTTATAATACAAAAGGATTTTAAAAGTTCAAAATTACTGAAAATTGGATTGTAATCAGTCAACTTTATTTTTATTAATCATCTAATATAAAAAAATGAATATTTGTTTCTAAATATTGTATGCGCTGGTAAAACGACATACGATTGCGATAAAACTTTGTCAACTTAGTGCTTGCACTTGTAGGCATAGAAAAACTAGTATTTGTACACATCTTCGTCTACGTACTTATATTATTGAATTGAACCACTGAATCGATTCTAAAAATTCTTTCACTAATAAGAAGCTCCTTGAGTAAAATAGACAACATATCTCCTTGGCTTTATTGGCATATTTATACTATTACAGCTTCTTAAAATTCTCTCACTTATAAAAAGCTATACTATTCCCAAATAATATAGCCTGAATTTTATTTTGATACTAGGATCTAACTCAGATTTGTCCAAATCGGAATCCTTACCGGTAGCAGAATCTAAATAGAAGCGGAACGGAGAGCGGAAACACGGTCGAGACCTAGAGAAATCGAAATCGATAACGGGACTAAGGTTGTGGCGTTAAAATTAAAATCAATTTCGAGCACAACCGGAACCGGAATGAAGAGCACTACCGAATGCAGAACTGAAAATGGAGCCGGGACAGCGGACGGGATTAGAATCTGAATCTATTTTGACCTGAACCGGGTTCGTAATGAAAAGCGGCACCGCTGTTGGAATCGGAAGTGAGACAAATTGGCGTCGAGAGTGAAACCGGGATTAGAATGAAGAACTGAATAGCCATCGAAATCATGATTAAAGTCATGATCAGTCGATATACAAGAAGGGACTCATTCTATCTCCTCGCGGACGGAGCCGCGGGTGAAAGCTAGTCTGAAATAAAAATGAAAACGTTAATTGCGAATTAACTTTAATCAAGTGTTCAATCCTAAGAGACAATCGACTTTCACTCTCGAGAAATTTTAGAACGCCGTAAACCTAAACAAACTGATGATGAAAATAGGCATCATAATATTTTAAACAATTTTACATACTATTTTTCTCTTCAAGCTCTAAAATATGTATGTTGGTAGATATATTTTACAATTTTATGAGCTCAATAAGAGCTGAATAAAAAGGGAGTTTTAGGGTTGGCCTCAAGGGTCAACCATATTTGAGACTTTTTTATTTGGAAGTAGTATTTAAAAACTGATACGGCAATATGTATGAAAATATATTGCCATATCATATACAACTTTATAAAACACTAGCTGTCCCGCCCGTTTCGCTGGGTAATTTTAATTATAAATAAAATGGCGAAGGATTTACGGAATTCGAAAAATGAGTAGCCTAGAACCATCTACAAATCATGCCGCATCGAATGGTCCCAGTCCCATATATATACGTTTAGTAGTTTTTACGTTATTGATGAACAAAGACAACCTATTTTCATTATTTATGTATAGATAATACAGAGATGTACTTAATGCAATAATATTTTAAAATCTTATTAAAATTTACTGGTTTATACTCCGTATTTTGGGCTAGTAATAAATTTAGATAGCCTGTTATATGAAGCAGCCAACAAATTATTAGAAGCTCTTAACCTACTAAATTATGCCCTTCTTGTACAGTGATTATAATATATTCATCAAGAAAAAAATTACTATCGGTCGCTTAATAATATGAAGCAAAAAATACTAAATCCAACTGGATGAATATTAAAATTTGTTTTTTGATCGAACATTATATATTAAAACACTTGCCTGCAATATACATTATTAACATGCAACATGCAACCCACCGCTGACTTTTGAATCTGTTCTTCCACTACGAATACCTATCCCCATGGAAGAACAAACTCGAGACTTAGCAGTGGGTTGCAGACTGCATGTTAATAAACGTTGCAGGCAAGCGTATAATTATGGGTTTTCGCGGATTAACACCTCATACAATAGAATACATGTTAATTTTCTTTTAATTATAAAAAAAAATATATTTCAACAAAACAATAGTTTTTAAGGGCGCGATAACAAGTTACTACTTAGTAGTATTGGCCGAGTTAATGTTTAATACGGGTAAAATGCGGTTACCGCAGCTTTTAGTTGGGCTCGACGGGCGAGCGCTGCTCGCGCGCGCCGCCCGAGGGACCGCCGCCGCCCGCCCAACTTCCGGCTCTAACTTACTTCTTGATTCACTCCCATAAACAAAAGTAATACATTAGCTAACCAAATCGAGAGAAAATTGCTCTAGAATTTATGCAAACTCATTTTAACGCTATTGTCTTCCTCATTAATAAAATTCGAAAATCTTGATAAGATGCATTACAGGTGTATTTACAAGTTTTATGAAAAGTTTTGAAGTCTTTTAGAAAAGCTTATTTTAATGAGCAATGTTATTGAATATTAGTGTTAAAATATTGGGAAAAAAATTGGTGACTCACTGATGTGGATAAATAATCCCCGATGCACCGAAAGTAACACAAATACACAAGTGGAGTGTAGATTGAAGCGCAAACGAGAAATTACGAAAATATAGAGCCAGGTGATATTCATGTAACATTTGTACATTCAGAAACGGGACTGGGAATAGGAATAGGAAATTATAGGTACTATTATATACCAATAAATATTTTGGGAAAGTGTAAGTGACTCTTTTCTAATTTCGTTTTTCTCTTTTTCTTCGCTTGATTCAGTGCTTTCAGTCCTAGTTTCTTGAAGTCGACAGTGTTCGTCGCAGTTTGGTTAATTTCTACATTGTTATACCATCCTGTTGTAGTAGCTGAAGTTTTGTCTAAAGGCGCCCTGTCTCATGTACAACAATTACCTATGTGTCGCTTCTTTCTCTAGCTGTAAGCTTTAGAGCAGTGTTTAAATTATTCGTTAGTTTTATATAAAAAAAAAAACTATAAAATCATCACGATGAAAGATGGTTCTATTGTGTGCTTTTTTACGTCACTAAAGTAGAATTTTAAACGTAACATATTACATGAAAATAGGTACACCATTTAAGTAATTAATCAAAATAGTATTGCAGTATATGAATAATTTATTGAACACTAAAGAAGATACAATTTTTGTGGCTGATAACATAGGGAATAGTAATATTGCGTGCGATATAAATTTCATTTTTCGTTGTTTATACAACGTTTATTAAACTATCAAAATGGCGATAAAATTCTATTACCAAATAAGTATTTGTATTTGTGAAAAATTATTTATTGAGGTATTGCCTTACAGACGAATATGTTTTGTATAAGTCAATTGTTTTCAAATTACAATGGAAACAATAATTAACAATATCAAAGCGAAAACATAACGATTTTATGAAGTGATTTGTTTTTAAGATCTCATCTCTCGTGTTCAATACATAAAATTATCATAAAATTATGAAACACACGCTTCAACAGCGGCGCGAGCCGATTAACCGCGAAATTCCGCAGCCGAATTTCGCGTTCAGTACAATCTGTCATGCATATTGCTTTCGGTGGATTATCAAAGGCCGTTTGTCGGCATAATTGCGGTGTTTACAGTGACGTGGGCGCCGCGCGTCGCTATTCAATCGGTTATAGCCGAAGTGAGCGATTGATTATGCCCGCCGCACACTACCCGGCTCGGCCCGTCGACGGGCGGACGACTAACTCATTTACGGTTTGACAATGAGGGATATCATTTCGCGGATGATAAGGAACAATAGTCTGTACAGTCGGCCGATAAACAACGGAGCGGCGGTCCGCTCATGCGGACCGGCCGTGACGTGTAACGTAATCGACGATGCGATTCGCCGATCGTCCCTTTCGGCACTTCGCTTATTGGTGGATATGATGACAATGTACATATGTATACTCGCTGGGATTAATATTCTCAAACTATTATCTAGATTATTACTAGTCTATAAGAAGTTCGAGCGTGAACATTTTGTGTCGACGTTGGCGGAAGGGAGGGTATTGTTTTATTTTCCTGTATAATATTGACTAGCATTGAATAATAAACATCGCGCGCCTATCCAATATTTAATTATAATTAGTTGTAATATTTTTTTAACTTATAAAAGTGTATTACTGTTAGTTATACCGTTTTTATGGAATACAGTAAACAATAGAAAGAAAGTACCAACACAAGGTATTGCATTCTGTTACTCCCCTAAACATGGACATCCAAATCGACCATTTACTCAGCCTTAAGAGTCGGAGGCAATAAGCAAACACTTATGACACAATAGTGCAGTAATAAAAAAAATGTGGAGAGAATCAGTATTTTCTAATTGTTTCCTTTGGTATCGAACAGTACTGTACCGCGTGCTCCTGAATTCTTTATGTTCTTTAAAGATCTAAGTAGTCTTTTTCAAGTTAAACAATTTTATTTCTAGAAGTTTTAAGGGGGCATGAATAACTTACGAAAATACTTACTAAACTGTTCCAACTAACTAAACTATTCACTAGATTCGACAAATAAAAATAAATTCGAAAAAAAAAGGGAAAATATTTAGTGTGAAAATAACTATCATAGGTACACGAAAAGATACGAAATCATAAAGGCACATTATGTATACAGGCTTGTCAATTAGCATTATATATTACACTAGCTGTCCCGCCCGATTCGCTGGGTAATTTTTATTTTATAAATAGAATGGCGAAGGATTTACGGAATTCGAAAAATGAGTAGCCTAGAACCATCTACAAATCATTCCGCATCGAATGGTCCCAGTCCCATGTCTATACGTTTAGTAGTTTTCACGTCATTGGCGAACAAAGACAAACTATTTTCATTATATATGTATAGATTATATATATTAACTGTTTATTACTTCACAAGGATCTGATAATTTTTAAATTTATAGGTTTCCATCACTAGTTTAAGAACAAAGTATATTCAATTTGCGAAGGACTAGATACTTGAGTTCCTGGATAACGTAGGAGATTAAGGGCGCGCACAGTATATAGATTTGTTTATTTTTTTTACATTATTAAAAATAAAACAAACATTAAATAAACAAAATCAAGATGTGAAGCATTTTTTTTTCTAATTTAAACTAATCTAAAATAATCAATATTAAACACATAATACGACATATACACTTATGTTAATTTATTTGGTGAGATCATTCATCCTTCGAACCAGGAGGCATTGGATGTCCTGACCATGGGAGACTAAATCAATGAGTTTTGTACTTCAGTCAAATAATACTACATTGTTCACACAATCATCATATTGATAAGTACGGTCATTGATTCTCTAACCAGCACTAGACCAGTATGGATGGATAAGTTCCTCAAGTTGGAACATTAATCCATAATTGTTTAGAAGTTTTAATGCAATACTCTTAAAGTCTATTTAATGAAGCTCAATTCAAAATTTGCAGAGATAAATTTCTAGTTTCGCAATATGTGAAACGAAACAAAAATTAAATAGAAGCGTTGAACCATTCGAAAGCTTTTAAAGAGTCCGCAAAAAAAAATATTGAAGCTTATTAGAGGAACGGCTTGCTTGAGAGACACTTAATGAAAGCGCTGTACTGTTTAAAGGGCGTATACTCTGGTCGACTGCAATAAAAAAGCTACACAAATTGGCTGCTCGCTTACATAACTTTAATTCGGTTGTTTTAAAAATGTCAAGTCCTGTAATGAGATATTTGCATAAAATAATACTAAATGAAATTATTAATATTACTATATAAAAATATATGAAAAGCCCTTCTGTTTAAACTTGACAAATTGTTACGCTTTTGTAATGTTGTGCATACTGTATATAATGTGTGCATTTTTTCCCCACTATTTACTAAACAAATTTAATATAATTTCTTACAATCTATAATAGCATTGGATTTTATATATCGAGCATCAAAATACAGACCACATATAATATTTTTTTCTATTTTTCTTTCTACATTTAAGACATATTTCTAAAAAAATAAGTTTAAAAAAATAATACTGACAACGATAAAAAGTTACTTTTCCCTTAACCCACACGGGTTTGCTTGTTTTCTAGGAGGAAATGATTCGTTTCCGCTTATATTATATTACAGTACTGATGCCAGGAATAACTTCTTGAAAACTACTTTTTTCTTTTTTTATGGGGCACGTGCGATTCTAACAACATTCCGAAGACTTTATTGTAGAAGTTCATTGTTACTGAAAAAAAATCAACAATTTATTTTCGCGTCTACCTCCTTTTTTTTGTTTCAGATATAACTGGTGAGTTACATTTCCCAAAAAAAGGTACTTCAAATTTTTCATTTTCCGCTATTTCAATTCTGAAGTCATAGAACTAGTGAATGATTAGTATTGAAACTAAATCATTTTGACTACATATTGGTATATCTATCAACATATATGAAATTTAGTAGCGGTCACCAGTACGCTTCGCTGGGCTTTAAAATTATGGTTGCACAAAATTCAAATGATAAATAGCCTAAAACAAACTAAAAACGTTCAGTAGTTTTTATAACTGAAGATATAGAAAACGATGAGCGATTTGTATTTCAATCATGTTCAAGATCTGTGTGTCAGGTTTTTTGCTTGTATAAAACGTCCGTGAGGGCGCTGTGCAAATTATATTGAAAAATGGACAGTCGTGGTTTCGGTCAAAAACTTTCCTCTGATGTACATTTTTTAAAGTCGTTGCATTGCTCCCAATATCGCAAGTCCATCCCTGTTCGAGATCGACATATATTAAAAAAAAAAAACCTTTTAAAAAATATTAGAATACGTTTAATGAATATTCATTCTATATGAATCCAGCAAGTTCTCGCGCCCCTTAAAATAAACAAAAATCGACGACGAAAACCGTTTCGCCGTGATTTACATAAAACGAACTCGGCGAATAAAGCCGCGAAGTGTATCAAATAATATAATAATTAACGTCGTCGAAGAGGCCGGGGCGGCGTCGCTCTCCTTAGCCGAATATCGCGTGTGATTTTAACATAAATTTTATTCCATGCGGGAAATTGATCGGGCCATGATGACATAATTTCATTTGTACCTACTCCCGCCGAGCCGCACAAAGGAAGGGAGCCGTCATAGACGATAAGAAACGACGCGGCGCCAGAGTAAATATTTTACGCGATGACTAAATTAATGGAACAATAATAGGGTGAGCATGCTGCCGCGCGGGCGGGGAATGTCGGTGGCTATTTGTAAATGTTCTCTGAGAGTCGATAAGAATTTTGTGGTTGTTCGTAACAGATATGTGAGCACAAATTGTTCTTTTAATAATTTGTACAATATCATTAGATTATAGGCGTTCAATTGCATGTCAAATGTATATTATGTAGAATCTCTTTCCAATCAGGTATAAAACTTTTTTTTGTTCGTTTCTTTATTCATTTATAGTTGTGTTTAAAGCGAATAACACTAAATGGCTTTAATGCGATTCCCGTTTTCGTAATTTTGAGAATCTATATTCGTATTTTTTTTTTGTTTAAGCTCTACAATTTGAAAGATAAAGAGAAAATTTTATATTCAATATTCGGATGTTTTCTTCTAGACTTTTCACAAATAAAACCATAAAACAATCTGTTCAGAAAAACGAGGGATTTCATTTCCCATCTAAACCACGTGACAAAAAAAAGTTGTTTAATTTTATGATTTTTCCCTCATAATCAAAATTCCCTTGCTTACGCCTTATATCAGTGATTGGATCAATTGAATCTGATTTTAAACCAAGTTTTATCATTTTTCAACCGTATAATCGAAGAAAATAGGCTGGACAGAGAGACAGACAGACAGAAACAAGGTCACAGTAAGGGTTCTGTTTTTTCATCGAATGCCGGTACGAAGCTCCAAAAAATTGCGTATCTTCAAACGTCGGAAGCGCTGGGAACGCTTTCCTTCGTCAAAATTTCGTCTTTCTTTTATTGTACTGCGTCAATACATAACTTGGCAAGATATTTAACATCTATATACAGTTATTTACCCCATCACTAATGGGGTAACGTCAGTGATCGGTTACAGTTAAATTAAACTAATTAAATGACTTCATTAAGACTCGATTATTCCAATAAACGGTGTTCAATTACGGGACACCGCCTCGGCCTGCGTTCGTTAGAAGTAAATATCGAATTGCGTTTGTATCGCCCTTCTACAGACTAAGTTTCTAACACTTGAAATTTTGAGTAATGGATAGATCACTCTAAATGTACAACCAAATGTATTCTTTTATATTCTACGTTTTATCCTAAAGATTTGTGGTTAATGTCAATAAATAAATTATAATTCTATATTTTAAAGGTAGAATAAATATCAGAGACTAAAAATTGTTTTATTATCTGGTTCTTCTATTTGTTACTTCGTCCCATGTGGAAATCTATAGTCTGTGCCCATCCTTCTGGGAAATAGGCTTAAGTTTATGTATTATAATTATTATATTTTAATAAAAAATAACTCGTTATGATGATTTATTTTCACAGATATAAATTTAATTCCATTTCAAATGAAAACGAAGATTTCTAGTTAAATAACTTTCCAGCTAATGTGTATAGATAAAATGACTTCTTATCTTGTCTAGCAAAATAACGATGAAAATTGAGAGTCAAATAGCATTTTTTAATTTTTGAAATTCTTCATTCATTCTTAATAATGATATGGCATAATTTGAATATCACATATAATTGTCAAATCTTTCAACCTTTACAATTTTTCATCGTAATTAAAATTTACGTATTCAAAAGAATTAATTTTTATGAACCATGTCGACTGTAAAGACGGACTATGTTGTATTATGTTAAAAAATATAGAGTTGTGTTGCGTTAGGCAGCGAAGAGAATTACTAAGTTGCATGAAGTATTTCTGAAAATTAAAATCATCAGGGAGGAAAAATAAGAGTAGTAATCTTTTTAATGTAAAAATTAAAACGTTTCATAGAATAAGTTGGGCGAAGAAAGTGCGGCTGGCATTTAGCGTCAACCGGTGCGACAATGGCGCGCTAATTATGACGAAGTGGGCGCCACAGTCGCTAGTTTGATTAAATAATGTAAACGCCGACGACTTCCTCTCTTTCTATTTTTTTCCTTTTATTAAGAAATATACGTCTCGCCTTTTTCGCATTTTACAATATTTTGATTTGCACTGTTCTCCGAGGCGCACGCCACGACTTAATTACGATTTATTAAGTATTTCGTTTTTACAGTATTTTTTTTTATTAAATTTTCGTAAAGAAGAATGTATTAAAAATGTTTACGTTATATATCTGCGTACAGATAGTCTACACGCCGAAAATACGAAACCTGTTTTACGTGCTGTGGCGTCAAACGAATTATGGATTGGGACTATATTGATAACAATGCGTTCGGATCGAACACTAAAAAAGGCACAAACTGATACAATCACGGAACAGGGCTAGTCTAATAGGCTACGAATGTAGTGCCTATTTACGACGTTAGTTTCATCGCAGTGAATACGAGTTCAGAAGCACTGAAATATACGATATATCTACGAAAGTGTCTCCTCCAGAACGAGATGTTCTGAGCGACAGCTCTGCTCTAGGTGCAATTAGAAGGGATCACGAAACAAATCATCATTTCCAGTTTCGAATGGCCGCAGTTGACGTAGTTTGGACACGTAGTGTTAGCCCACGTACTCGCCATATGCTCAATTGAATGCTGTTATCTAAATTCTCTGACCTTAATGTACCCAACAAAGATTAGATTAACAGGTTGACTGCAGGCCAAACCGCTGGGGGGGCCGATTCCCCAATTAGGGCCGGCGAGACCGCACATTCTCGTATAACATGAACAACCTTTACTACGCGGTAATATTCTTGTGTTGATTAATATATGGCCGGGTTTATTGCTTTGTTACGGTCGAATTGTTAGTTTGGGTTTAAAATTGATTGTAAGCGGGGCACAGGTATAGTATGTCATTTAATGAGTAACTTCATTTAACAGATGAACTATATAACATATTTTTTTAAAACGTACGACTAACCCAACTAATACATTCGTAGAAATCTATATTGAACAATGAAGCTTGGCCATGTAACTAACAGTGCGATTGGGAAATTCGAATTAATATTTGGAATTGCATGTTCCAAATATTAACTCGCATTGCCCATCGAATTCTGAACTATATTCAACATGGAATTCTGAACCATTCACTATTTTAGTAAGAAGTAAGGATATTCACCAGGATATTCTATCCATTGACGTCTAAAAATTTGCATAACAAAAACGTAAATGATTATATTATGGTTTCATGTTGATATGATAACAAACCACGGATATTTTAAAAATATTTTGGAAAATAGCAAACTATGTAGTTTATTTATGTAAATGTCTTAAAAACCCCAATTCTGCTACTATAAATGTAAGTATGGAAAAACTGGTGGAGTATTTATAAGAAAAAATGCAATGTAATGAATTTATTGATTTTTGTAGTTCTATTTCTATACTTTAATTATGATAAATCTATATAACGATTAAATACTATTAAAAAATGAAAACAGAATATTAATTCGACAAATATCCATAAAAATAAACTATCCGACTTCTTACTAGGGTTGTGTCTTTCTGTAATAATATGTAACTGTGATTTTAGAATAAACTAATTTACGAAATAAAGATATTTTAAATTTTACTTCCAGTTTCATATATTACTACTTACGGCGTTACTGTGGGTCTGGTCGGTCTTCAGTTCCTTGTGGTTGGAGAATTGGACATAAACAGCGCGCCCGCGCAGTTGTGCCACGCAACCGCCGAAATACGCTACCATCGCCACTGCCGACAGCTCTTCAGCCATCTCCAAGAAAGCCTAGCGATAGGAATAAAAAAATATAGTTAATGATTACGTACAAGATCGATTCATTTTTTTCTGTTCAAAATTAATTCAGTAAATACGCATTTTATTCGTTACGTCTTAATTTGATGCCTGTAAATATCGAAGCTATGGGATTAACCTCACAAATATTCTGTCACAGTGATAGATGTCTCGATGAGCACAGCAGCACACATTGTAAGCCTGCCCTGCAGGCCACTGCAGTACACGGTCTTAACGGCTGTAATGAGGGACGATTTTTCGCCACCGATCATCTTCAAAATGATGGTTGGCGACGATGCTCTGCCGGAAGAGGTGAGAACTTTCTACGTGGATTTGATTTCGCAGAATTTGGCGGTGGAATGAAACCACGAGGATAGTTCCTTGCTGGATATTGGCCGTTGTCGTAACGGGCACAACGGGATTGAGTTTGTTGATCTCCAGTGCTCTTAATACAGATCTAAGAGCGGGGCACTAGGGGAAGCATATCGGTGCGGTGCGAGTTCTCGCTCTCTGCTTCTTTCTTTAGTTGCTAGGGTGGTGCACGATTGGACGAAGAAAGGATCCTCGCTCTAGGAAGAGGGAAATATCGCTGTTGGGGAAGCCGAGGAATGCGTTAGCATAACCAAGGGCCCTGCGTGAAGGCTACGAGAATGATAGCATGGGGTTTTAGTTGGTAGGAGTTCGACTTAACAATGTCGGCCGGTCCTCCGACTTAGGTATTCGTATAAAAGGCGTTTGGGTAATCTAAGGCAATTCAAATCATAGCTGCGGCAATCACTATCTATTATTTAATATATCTTTTCAATCAGTATTCAATCGAATTCTTCCTGAAACCTACCCTCTATCGTTAAAATAGTTGCTACCCATAATTATAAGGTGAACCTTTATGTATAGATTACATTTGTATGTAGATTTTATTTCTAAATCAATTTCGCAATTGTTCACAAAATTCAATTTCCATTGCAATATTGACTGTTGAAATTAAGCCAGCATAATCATAATAATAATGAACTTTGAGTTCAGGTCACGTCCGCTGTGCGCAGCGATACTGAGACTGCAGTGGGTCGTCAAAAAATAATCGGTTCATAACGTTCTTGGTCGTTTGCTTACTAGTTCAATACAATTTGAATATAATCAAAGCAATCTTAATGGTCGACTACTGCTTTTGACATATTAAAACTAAACTACTAACAAACTACAATCACTAGATATCGTTATAGCACAGTAGACTAAAACTGGGATACAATTAAAAAGAAGAAAACTAGATTAACATTATTGAATAATATCTACTAATAATGGGACTATAGAAAGGAATAATAATTGCAATATTAAAAAATACTTTTAATCCAATAGAACAACAAAGGATACACTGTCACTAATTACGATGCTAAACTGCAAAACAGTGCGGGTGTTTCGCTGTATCTCAGTGTGACGCGTGGCCGGCGACCGCACGTTACGGTTTGCCAAATGCCCCGAGCCATGCATATTCAATGTATTGAACCTGAATGTAGTAACTGTTTAATACGAACTGCAGCCGGCATAGTTTCAATTAAGCGTGCGGCTAGGCTCATGTATTGCCTTTTTTGTACATTATAACCTTATTAAGTTTCGATGTTAGGCGTGGCATCACATAAAAGAACCGCGAATATGATTTACGATATCATGTCGGTCCGTCCGTGTCGTCTAATCACAAACATTATACAATATAGGTAAATGACAGAGAAAATTAAATGTATTTAAGATTTATTAATTAACATAGAAACATTATAAAGGATTCGAAGGGCATGAAACGCAACATATCCGGCCTTATTGTCGAATGACACCATTGATAACAAGAATATTATTAAGAATAAGTAGCAAATTTCAAACTGAGAAATTAAATAAAATCTATTAATCATAATTTTAAAGTAAATGTATTACTAATAACGTCGAATTTAAAATTCCAATTAATTATTAGACTCATTTACCATTAAATAATATAACAGTTTCGGTTAATGTAAGTAATGATAACCACATATTCTGTTTTGCCTGGTAATATCATTGCAAGTCAGACCTAGCGGGCGTAAGAACTATGATTGAATAGTTTTAAGTGTAGAGCTTTCAACAAGTTATAATGAGGGGTCTTACATAGAAGCACGTGGCACACCTAGTTTTCTTTGTTACGACAAACGACGCAAAAACATGTTGTTACGCCAGATTTTATCCTCGTACTGCTGAGACTTATAACCCTCACATTTTTATTTTATATTGAATGAATTTTCACACCTCTATGCTAGTCCAGTGTATATTAAAAGCTGTTAACAACAATCGCCACCGATATGGTAACATTGTCCGGGATTACCTTTCACCGTGCACTCTGAAGCACAGGCCGTTAGTTTGATCTAATTCAAAAACTCGTCGCTCAATTCGACTGTGGTCCGATTCGAACTCGATACTTTTTGGTACGAAGGCAAAGCCCTTGAAAAGCACACGGGAGGATTAAAATTGGGTATCGCTTAGTGTCCAGCGACTTTAATCACGGTGAGTAGCGAGCTTGCTCGGCCGCCGGCAGCCCCCTGACACGCGACACGGCGGCCGGTAGCCGCGATGGAGTGGGATATTTTCGCCAGAATACCGTCCACTTCCAATTTTGTGTGTGCGCCTAAACATTATAAACGACCTTCGTCCATAAATGATATAGCGTAGCCGGGGAAACACTTAGATTTTGGAATCGAATTTGTCAGTAGCAACTTACAAAATTACTCCGTTTCAATTGATTGAAATTAGATGGTTGTTATTATGAAATAATTATGCCCCTAATAAATAAAATTTTGGAAATATCAAAACAGCACGTCTTTATTTCGTTTTCATTAAGAAGAAAAAACAATAGAAAATCATTGCATGTTTTATTTAAAAGTCAATGAAAAAATATCAAACAAGAGAATTTCTTGATGAAAAGTCAACTTTTATTGAAATATTGAAAAAGTTATAATTTTTGAAAAGATCGTAAAAATTTTGAAAACGAAGTTGTGGAACTAAGGTTATCACCATCCACTTTTTTTTATTTTTTTTTTAATCGTGAACCCCATGGATACCCGGAACCTGGAGTTGAACCGAGTCATGTCTGACTCGTACCGACTAAAACTCCAGGGCGTCCTTCTCGTAGCCTTGTGCTGAGGCCTCGGGTGCGGGTGTGCATGCATTCGCTGCTCCAGCGGTAACTTTATTAAGACTCTAACGTATTTATTGTGTTCGAGATCAATTTAATGACGGTAAATAAAAAATAAAGATGACATCGGAGGTATTTAATACATTAGGCTTTTATTTCTCTGAAGACTTAAACTAATAAAACAAAAACTAAATCAACTACGTTTTTCGAGAGCTAAGATCATTCATAACGTACGTACATTGAGAAAACAAACTAATTCATGTTAAAAATTTTTTCATTAGGGTCTTTTGTTTAATAATTTAATTAAAAAACTGCAATTAAAACAACTTCATTTATTGATTTATCTTTTTAAAATTATGCATGTGTTCAATATAACACAATTGAATTATATAACATTAATAATGCGCGGAAACAAGAAACAAACACACACATACAGATATATACATCAATCTAAAAAGTTTATCTTTTATCATCATCACATAAATTATCATCAGCAATATCTAAAAAGTTTCAGATAAATCCTTTTTAGCTCACCTAATTAGTACAACTAGATCAGATCAGATCACCGCGCTCGTAATGTTCAAGTATGTATTTGTGTTAAGACGCCTCCTTCAAAATACACCAACAAAATGTCTTAAAATTAATTGGATTAATTTCTATAACTAAATTTCTTTTCAATTCACATTACTTATGCAATTTTTCGAATTTAAGTAGCTATCACTTATTTTGTATAAAAAATCAAATGACATACATTTAACGCATATGTTTTACAATTACTTGACTCTTCAAACTTTTGTGTTTAAATAAAAACAATTTTCGGTATTTTCATGTTAATTTTTCACCTCACTGTCGGAATTTCGAAACGTCTTTTTAGTCCTTTCCTAATGCGGCTTGTTTGTTTTCATTTAAATTATAACAACCTTTTAGAATACCATATTAATTATTACGGCGTTATATGTAGAAAACAATGACTAGAAATACATCTCTAATGTTCCAATTGATGTGCTCGTTTATTACTCATGTACTGTTACGCTAATATTATACAAGTATAGACATTTAGGAAAGGAAAACGGAGAATCGTACCGCAAACATATGAGCACACAATAGAATTTTGGCGAAATTCGACGCGCGAAAGAATCGACATGCGCGGCGGCGGACGCCCACGCCCTGTGAAAAAGGGACACGATTTGTTGCCCGGTCCGAGGCGAGATTGTTTCCTTTCACGGCGTGTCGTCGAAAGCCATTCGTTATCGCGAGATGACGCTGTCGCCCGGACGCCCGGCCTATAATAGATTTTCCTTTGCGTTATTTTATTTTCCGGCCGTAAACTAACTCACTTTTAATTTGTCACCGGGTACCGTCGCCGTAAGCGCGGAGCTTTTGAGCGTCGTTGGCGCGAAGCTCGCCGTTAAACCGCCTCTAAAGTCGAACGGTTGTGTAATGAATTTGCACCGGAAAGCTCAGTCTTACGCGCTCGATGCTATTGCAGTGAAACACTACAATTACCAAGTTTTACTTTCTTAAAAGTTTCACCAATGTCAAAATTTTTGTCTACTGTTCTTTCTATAGATACTGCTATATATTTTGTAGGATATTAGATTGTTTTCACTTATAGATTATATAAAAATTGTTTCACAGAGCTTATATCCGATCACATTAATTCACGATAACATGGTAAATTACATACATATTGCAAATATTACGGAAATATTACTGAAATTATTTAAAATTAATCGCAGCAAAAAAAATCGATTTTTAATTAAAGATTAGGACGCTCCCATAATGTATCTTAAAATAGCGTTATTTATGACGATTTGAAAGCAATACAAAATTTCTGTGTATCTGTTTAAAGCAAACACAAAAATAATGTCAGTTGAACTAATCGTTGTCCCTTTCAAAGAGTGTTCGTTAACTTTAAATAAGGCTTTACAGCAAGTCAGAGTAGGTTTTGCGCCGCGGCAATATTCTTGAAAGCATTGTAGTTACGTCATAAGCACACAATAAGCTATTTGAAAGCTCTACAACGGCAGCAGACGAGTATGGGACGCGACACAGTTGTCGGCGCCGGCGAGTGGGGTTGGCGGGGCGAGGTGGGGGGGTTTGCCCCCGCCCACTTGTTGTATTTCCGCTTCGGCATTGTATGGACACGACAACACCGCCGCCACCGTACGGTAACTGAGCTAGCTGCCTTGTTTTATTTCCAACTTTTGAGCAAAATAATATCGGAAATCGGGGAGGCTATAGCGTCGCAGGACTAATGTTCTACTTTTACTAGTGTTGTGGATTAAACAACAAGCGCACTCACACACTCATTTAAATGTTATGTGATCCGACAATTTAACATGTTATCTTTAAAATTCGATTCAATACGAAAAATGAATATTTTCGGATAATGTATATACAATACTGTACTAAAATAAAATATGTCATTCAAAAAATAGAAATTGCTCAATACTCAACATTATCGGCATATCCATCATATCAGCCTAGGTGCCAAGTCTACATCTCTAGCATGCGTTGTCACTCTACATACCAGTCCAATAATCAATTTGGTAACCAAAAATCATATTTATTAATCATTGACGTATTTTTGAACGATGACCAGCAGGCGTGAAACATAGAAATTGATGGTTATTGAAAAAATTTATAAGTAAAGAAAAACAATAAATAATTATGGAGTATATATACGTAAATAAATAAAAAAAGTATATACGTAAAGTACCTATACTGTAGTCGAATAGAGAGGAACACGCAGAACACACTCACATGGTGAAGTAACGAAATGCATATACAGCATATGTGCCGCGCACACAAAAGTGAGTAGAGAGCGGCGGCGGAAAGGGGGCATGTCGGCATAAGGGAGCGTCATTTCATTTGTCGTCACGGCATACGAGTTGGTCTCACACCCAAAACATGCCAATATATGTTTTACATCAAAAAGCGCTGAGTTTACGCTAATTGCAACTCAAGTCAAAAATTAATGCGTTCACTGTACACAAAGCATTTAAATTTCAAATTTAAATTAGAAGTTCTTATTTTGTTTAAATTTTTATTTCGTAAGTTATAAAACAACTCTTAAATAAGGCATAACATTTTAAGAATTTATGATACTTCAAAATTACCACTTTTAAAAAAAGTTACCACTCGTTCGTAAGGCGGATAGATATTTTCATAACAAACAAGTAAGAAACTCAAGTAAGTTATTTTAACTATACTGTGAGTACCGGCCCTGGTAATCGATACAATGTAAATCAGACAGCTAGGAAGAAGTACGAGCTAAATATCAATGAAGCTTACAGTCACAATTTATAGATGTGTTACCATATCGGGAATCGAATAAGCATTAAACATCGAAGCAACCGGTGCGTGTGTAAGTCATGGAGATCGTCAACGAACATGGAATCTCGAAAAAAATGCAATAATCGATTTTAAATCACAACCTAAATGACATCGTCATTTTGGGTTTTTACTGCGGCATGTTTTATAAAAAACATTTGTTCCATTTACCTAAAACAAATTCCAGAAATACTACTATTTTACTACTATTACTACTATTTTTAAGCGATTCATTTTTTGTAAAACAAATTTGAAATTCTTAAAGCTTTATTTCGTTTAGTTACAATTAAATGTGACTTTCGAAATTAATAGAATTATGATAAATAAATTACTCTCCAAACAAACGACAAATAAATGTCGAATACAAAGATAATTCAATAAAATAGCAATTAGAAGGACATCAAAGACCCGACTTTGTTTAAAGTGAATTCAAATCTCAATTAATTAAGTGTCTTAGTTGATTAACTTCATAATTAACGTTAATTGAATTAATATTATAATCAACTGTAATTTTAAAGAATTTTCACAACTAACTAAATCTTTAGTTTCGTTTGAGAATTGAAAGCTTCGGTTTTACAAAACATTTCGCTAAATATCTAACACAAAAAAAGTAGATAGTCGTACATAAATATTATTTTGAATTCACATTAGGATAGTAGGTATTTTATCAAACCAAGTACAGTAAATAAAACATATTTTTATATATGAAACAGAATATGTGATCAGATTTAAATGATTTGTGAATAGTAAACAACACATTATCGAGTGATATTTACAATTTATTTAGGCTACTGTATTTTGATTTAACTATAAAATTGATAAGTCAATAGTTTCCATTTTATTTTATGTATAAATGAAGTCAGTAAAAATAATTTTTACTACGACTTATACCTTATGTCATTTCTAAAATTACAATATTTGAACTCCAGCAATAATAATTTTTCAATACAACGGTCCTGCTGTACCATTTAAATTTTCGCATGTTTTGGTAAACGGTCTCTTAAAAAAAGGCTGTAACACACAGACAGACGTATAGTGGCCTAATAAGTTTTAAGTTTAACCAGTTTCGCTGGGGAACACCAAAAAATCATTCTTACCTGGTTCTTGCCTTTAAGCACGAGTACGTTGGTGACCCGGCCGAAGGGCAAGCCCAGCTGTATGATCTCCGCCTCCGTCGTCTCGTTGGGTATGTTCCTGATGTGGATGACCCGCGACGGCTTGCCGACATTCTGTTCCAGTTTGACCTGAAACAAACATAAAAGCCCATGGTCAATAAGGGGTTGGGGACAGAAAATTATTAAAAATCTAGAATATTCGTATATCAATGAATCACCTATAATAACGTCAAATATTTATTTATAACTGTTTGTTGGGATCTCAAAAAAATTTTTTTTTAAAACTGCGATTTCAAATACAAGCAAGGAGTAAATCTCAATACCTGTATTCTCATGGTAAGTTTATTCTTATGATGATTGCAAAATACATCCAAAATTTGCTGTTTTAGAAAGGAAGGAAAGGTCTCACTTTTTTAAATTGTTAAATGTTTTGTGTTACCTTCATATTAATTTGAAGTATGATATTAGAAAAGCTATATCGAGACATATTTTTTACTATTAATATTTACTTATTGTAAATAACATAAATTAATTTAAGATCACAAGATTTTTTGAATAATTCTCCTCCAAAAATTCTGAACTAAATTAACTAAGTCGTATATGTCACAGAATCAAAGATTATAAAGTAGCATATGTCATATTAACACGTAACGATATTATCATACTATAAACAGTTAAGAAACTCAGCAAGCATTAATACTTAATACACATTTTTTTTATAAATTTCTACAAACAACATGAATTTTGTGAGAGCAGAGGAAAGCATAAAGAGAAAATTTTCAGCACAATCTGTTGAGGACGCATAAAAACCTTCCGTTATATATTCAAAAAAAGGGCGAAAATATATCATCTAAAAGTCTGTTTCAAAATCGCTAAATGTACCGCTACAACGCATCATTAACGATGTTAATCGGCGTACAAATGTGCCTTCTAATACAAATAATCTGGGGCCGTGTTCAGAACGCGAGGCATCGGCGGGCGGCGGGACGGCGGGGATAATTGAAAAGTCGTAGTTTGCCGGGCTTATCGGGCCGCCCCGATGTGGGCGCCATTGTTCCGCGGGAGCCTTCCGAGGGCGCCTGCCCGCCGCCCGGCCTCGCCTGTTTACGCCCTTATACATCGCGTTAACTGAACATTAGCGAGGGGCATTGTGATCTCTTCAAAAATAATAGCACCCGTTTTGTTGTTAAGCGCTCCGGGTAAATGTGTGATACACTGATATTTCTGTGCGAGCGATAGAGTTAACAGTGTTATCGCTCTCCTTTTAATGAAATAGATGATTTTCTCAATAAAAGCTAACGAAGGATGTCGTTTATAATCCGATCCCGGTACGTCCCCATATAATATTAGTTCTTGTAGTATTACGTAACAAAGGACCATTTATTTTGATTTATAAAAAATATGTTCATAACGATTAAATTTCAACTAAAATATTACTAATTAAATAGCATAAATTTTACAATATTTGGTTATAACCGATGTCCTATAGATGAATCTACAGGCGAATATTGACTACAATCTGGTCAAGTGTGCTTCAGCATAAAATAGGGTCCTGCACTACAATCAACCTGTGTATCTTTTTTCTACCACGGCAAATTTAACAAATGATATAACGTAATCAGCAAAGTTTTCAATCAAACCAAACATTAGGACGTACGACTATTAGCCTTTGGTTCCTCCTGGGCTGGCTAATCGCCATGTACAATCGCGCCGACTGGACATTGCGCGATGGATGTGTTGCGTTGCGGCCGTTACAAGATATATGTCGGCGTGGCAGCTACCATTTAGCAGGTGAACGCCTTTGGTAGTAAATTTCGATTTTACTGCGAATGTTATCTTTGTTTGTGAGCATTCGTATGGATGTTCGTCTATTCAATCCCTTGCTCAAAAGTCATCAAAACATCTACAAGATTCTATGAATAAATTTATTGTTTGATAACTTGCACAATTATAATTCGGTCGAGTGAAAGTTATCGTAATAAACTAAATTCAAAACATATTTGCAATGCGTTTGTGTAATTTATTATTTAAACACAATATTATTTGCCTTTGCAAAATGTGTAAAAAAGCGCTATATAACCTATGTAGTAATTATGAACAATAAACGTAGTAGTAATTCTAAGAACCCAGCGAGCAACAATTATTTACGTGTAAAGAATTTGAAAACCGCCCTCGAAAATCTGTTTAAATAATTTTTACAATATATTTCACAAACGACTACTTATTATTTATTATTGTTAGCATTTTTTCGCTCAGTCGTTATGGGTTGGCTCTCATATGCTCGTAGAATATTATTATTATTTTCATTTGTTTTCGAGTCATTACAGTTGTGGAATAATGTCGATAACCTGCAAGAGGTATTCTCTATTGTCTTATAATAGTTATTCATGCAGATCAACTTAAAAGAAAACTTTAATATCAGTGTGCGTTTGTACAAGCAATAAAAAAAGGAATTCAAGAATACAAAAGTAAAGGGCGGACGTTGAAATAACACATAAAAGTAATACGGTAATATGGAATAACGCACTTCGATTTGATAAGCCGCGTAACGCACGAGTGTCAAATGAGATTTAATCAGGTGACGCGACACCACTCGGGCGAGTTACTGTAAATTCTCTATGTGCAAAGTTACATCTGAAAGTGGCTGACACGTTCACATGTGAATTAACTTTCACTAACGTCTTATTACGTTTTCGACGTGAACGCGTTAAGATCTAAGATATTTTAAACTTTGACGTAGCCGAAGGGAATCGCGACAGCACGTTCGGCTACGCTTCTATCTAATGCTGTGATATATTTGATTCGATCTAATTTAATGATGTCGATAACTGAAATTGAGCCAATAACATTTATTACAAAAACATATTGTTTACGTTGTTTAAACGAACGGCTGATGACTTTCCAATGATTAGCTATTAATTAAGTAATGATATTCTATTAATTACCAACACTTACCATTGACCCACTAGGGTTAACTTGTCTAAGAAATTGGCAAAGAGAATTTATTAGTGTTAAAAAAAATATATTACCGGTTTAGAAAGAACAAGTTATTCGACACTGTTTAGGTACGACTTGTTAAGTTATAGAACGAAACAAGACAGTTAATGTATGTAAAGCATAAATCGATTACTCATCACTTAATATAGTAGTTACGATCAAAAAACTAAATACTTTCGAAAACGAAGACCAAATTTATCTCTACGTAAGCTTCAATAAGCTGCAAATCACGCGCCATTAAGTTACTTTTCAAAGAATCGGACAAATATCTGTAATAGAGTGCGTTCGGGGGCGGGTACGCATAACGAGCCGTCAAAAGCCTCCAACTCTCGGAAACTAGATGAACACGACTGAACAATACGACTCAAAGATAATAATCGTAATCCCCATCATCCGTGATGTATCACAAAGCGGGCCGAGTCGGGGAGACGAGAAGTTTTTCGACCCTCAAAGTTAGAAAGATTTCCAACTTGCCGACTCGACTGTCCCCTTCAGGGTTGGGTATGGTTAGATTGTTACGTGTTAGCCGATACGGATCTGTGTTCCGATATGCTGAAGGGATTAGGCAGCTAAATGAGCAGACTCGTAAAAACTAGACATCTAAAAATACATTCAGCCGTAATAAACGGTGTTCGCTTTAGATTAAAATATAATCTATAAAATGTAATAAAAAAATTTGTTCACTGAACAATGTTCTGTTACATAACAGATTTTTTTTTCAACCAATAACGTAATCTTTATAATTCAAGCCTTTCATTTTTGTACGTTAATAATTCCACCCTTTCATTTTAACATTTTAATATTTCTCTTATAATAAAAAAAACAAAAATTAAATTATGCCAGGCCGAAGAAAGAGAAACATTTAAAAAATATATTCGAATTTATTATAAAATTTTGTTGAGGAATCTGGTTTATATTGTTTAACTTCTGAAGAGATTAATTAATTTTTATATAAATATATGAATAATTAGCGGTAGTCCTCTAGGGACTTTAAATCCTTAGTGAGCTCACAGTTGTCGTAATGTGGCAGTCGTCCGAGGGCGCCCAAAGCGAGAGGCGGGCCGGCCGGGGCGGGCGCGAATGAGCGTGACGCCCCGTTAGTTCTGCGTTGTTGGCACGGACAAAGTGAGTTGTAAAAGTACCTAAGGAAACGGCTTCGGTAACTCGTCGTGTGCTATTTCATTTGGGGATCTTGTTCGTTCCTTAGACGGGTGGGCGTACAAAAGAAAGTCACTATTGGGAATTATATGGAGATCCTCAATAAATATCGACCTATGGGGTGAAAATCGGTCGCTAGGGCTCTAAAGGCGACGTAGTCGAATCGTCTTTCTAAATATTCTAAATAAATTACTTCTTCCGGCGTCGGTATTCTAAATATTTTAAATGATTGTTTAAATCCGACCAATAATGAGTAGTTGGGTTCAAATAGTTGACATCTGCTAAATTATTATCGAACTGCTAAAACATACATGGTTTGTTTTTCCAGTACATAGCCATGTTGGTGTATTCAGGTGTGGTCGCGCCCGGTCTCGTTCCCCTTCAAGACACCAAGTTGGATGTTTCCCGGGCGCAGGGGAGCTAACGGCCCCTTGTCCGACCGCACACTGCCCGCAGCAATATAATGCGGGAACAGACGGTCGCTTTCAGGTTTACCTAACTACGTCGAAACCGAATGAAAGGTAATGCTTTCACGGATATGTATGCACATCTTAGGTGGAAATACCTATTACTATCTAAATTATATTACAGTTGATCGTGGGTTTGTTATAAACAAACGATTTTATTTTATAAACGATATATTGTAAATTGAGTGTTTTTTTTATTATACATTGTCATATTTTCTTAAAAACATGGCGAAATTAATATAAATTTATCATACACAATTATTTTAGAAACGGTAAATAGTATACAATATTTATGACGGTATATAAGATTGAAGATCAAAAACTATCAGACAAGAGAAAGCGACACTCGTGCCATTATAGTTTGTGTTAAAATTAAAGTCTTGCATATGACAAATTTCATGCCGTTCGGATAAATAATTATCCGATACGGTTATCAGAAAACATAAAGTACATCCTATAACATCAAATAAGCAAAAACATTTTGCAATTGTGATCAAATTTTGTCTCAATTCAAATAGATGGAAGGAAATTCAATTGTAATAGATTTTACAAATAAATTACATGTTACACTTTTATTCACGTTTTTTAGACGTTTCTTCTATTATATTTTTATATGATTTCTTACCGAAGTACAATAACAGACAGACAGTACTGAAGATTTGACTGATTATGAGGAAATTACGATTTCAATTATAAAAGCTACATTTTTTCCATGATCAGACGTTATAGCTGCTAGTCAGATTTAAATATAATTATGGAAGAAAATATTATCAAAATATAAGGACACAAAAATCGAAACAATAAGCTAATCCTACGAGACGCATCGCCTGAAGCGTTTACAATACGAGAATAGAAAAGAAAAAGAAAGTAAACCTTACAGAGAAAATTTTTCAAGACGACACAAAAGATATTCACAGAAACGAAAGCTTATGTTGTTGTTTAAGTAAATTAGGGCGGACACAAAATAACGTAAACATTCGGGCTCGACGATAACAAAAATATCGAATCAAAGCGATTTCGGTATCGGGGACGGATAAAAACACGAGCGGGTCATTAGCGAAAAGGATAAATCGCGGATCGCGTACCTCGGGGGCGTGCGCACAGACGGTTTCAGGTTGGCCGAAAAAATAAAAAGGAAAACAAGAGCTACGCGAAAACGGCAAAAATCGGGCTCCGGCGCCGCCCGCGAAATCCGCGAGGCACTATTTCCACATCGGGCGATTTAAATCATTCGCTCCGTCTCACATTTCATCCATAAATATTAAATCTGCCGGAGGTCCGCGCCGGGCGGGACGGAGAGGGGAGAAAAAAGATATCCGTGACATTTTCACAGCGAGGATTCAGCACGAAATCGGTCAATTTTCCCGGTGAACGCGCCGAGCTTGTTTATTGATACCCCGGGCCGGTCTGCGGCGCGCCCGCCGGGACCCCCGATCTGCTATCGACGGCCAGGTGTCGGGGAAATTAAGCAGCTCCGTTCGAGAAAAGATATTTGTTACCAGATATGTCGTAGACGTCTTATTTGTGTCAACCGGATTGTCGTACTTAAGGAATAGAAGTTTAGAACATTATAATCTTTTTAAATATCCTTAACGTGTACTATATTTAGTAAACCAGAAGTAAAACTATATGCTATACAACCTATAATTAAAAATTGAAAGAAAATTTTAAAAATTAAGTAATAAGAATATTGGAATTATGGAAATGATATTGTTATATTCTAATTTATTGAAGAATGAGATTTTATTTAAGTCAAACTAGAAGCACTCGATGTTTGCTACGCAGTTGCAGTTAGTTTCCAAAGTGGCTATCGCGTTGTTAATGATCGTTCACAGCCCTCAATGCGCTTGAGCCAACGCATAAGGATTTCGCGGAGAGTTCATGGAATTTCAAGGAGCAAGCGAACATGCAGACCACCAAAAAAGCATGCCCATGAATACGCGTAACCCCCAAAAGAGTCACCGGTGCGTTGTCAGCCTTTCTTTTTGCTTGAAATACCCCCTGTCGTAATCCACTGGAAATACCTGACTATAGGTTATTCCAAAGCCCCACCGTACGTTCTAGAAAACTGTGCATGAAACGTACGGTAATAGAACGTCAACTCTCAAGATGGTGCTGATGATATTTCCGGCGAGCGGAACGATAGCGGAAATCAGCGGAAATCAGCGGCAGAAATGAGATTGAATGGCTCTTCAGAGCACTCCCCCATAGTATACGTGATAGAGCATGCACAGAGATGCTACATCTCTTCGGAAAGTCACCGAGTCTAGTTGACGGGATACTACAGAGCTGCTGACGATTCGAGATCTTCGTCGTTGGATACAGTTTAGCGATAAAAGTTGATGCTCGCATTAGGGTACCACACGGCAAGGACATGTTCTTCAACAAACAGGGCCGGTGAAGCAATCAGTTTTAGACATCGAGGATATAAAATAAACGTTATACCACATATAAAAAAAAAAAACGTAAAAAACCAACATTCATGTTTAATGAAATAAACATGTGAATTTGGAACCAGTCAAAGTTAGTTAAATTAATCTCTTTATAAAATGTATTTTAAACGATTACCAATACAATAATTATTACATATAAGTAATTCGATAAAAAAATTATTCACAATAATGTATTATTAGTTTTGAAATACTTATCCGGCGCATGATCGACATTATGATAAAAAAAATGACTAAAGTTAACAACTTTAGTAATTACAACAGTTTTTTTTATAGCTTACATATACAATTTAATTTTGCAGTATGCATGAATCATAGAACGAGAAATCGTCATCATGACAACCATCAAAATGATATCGAACAGTGAAATCACGTGACGAATTCAGAATAAAAACTGGTGACTTATCTGCAATTATTAAGGATATTTTATAGAAAGAAATGTTAAAATATTTAATGACTTACACACGGGGTATTCAATACACGGCTTTTGAGAGAATTTTGAATTATAAACCATTCCCTATGCTTACTACTATTTACTATAATTTTTACTGTTAGCTACATTTTTACTATTAGACGTTTGCATGTAGAAAAAATGCATGTTGTATATTGAATGCTTTTGTCCACTTGGATTTTATCATAACCTAAAATATAGAATATAGGGTTTCATTCAAACTTTACAAGAGTACCTGAGCGAAAAGAATAAGTTTTTTATTTCCCTCGGAAATCGGTAAACATTGGTGAAAAAAAATATGTTAATTGTGTTGTTTTATTTTACCGAAGACTAATAACTTCAATCATTTTAGAGGTTCGAACCCAATTCTTTCGTACATGTGGAGTAACCATGTGTACGAAAGAATTGGGTTTTTAATTCGAAAAACAAATTCTACTTCAAAAAATATCCTATTATAACTTTTTGTATTTCGTTTAAGTTTATTTTAGTTCCCATAAACGAATATGAAACAGATTGCAATAAACTATAGTAACTAATATGATGATTTAATTTCACCACAAGCAATTTTGAGTCAGATCTAAAAAAATCTAGTAGATAAAGCAAAGAATTACAATACGGCATCCTCTCCACGCAACTCCGACTAGCACTTGGGCGGTTTTCCTAACGTACCTAAAAAAGTGTAACATTAAAAATAATGATCAAAATATATGCTCACTTTCGTTGCAAAAATGGCGCCACATACATAAGTAATAACGTAGAATTAGCCTCTTAGTCTTTTAGCGTTTCTTCGTCACACTAAGAACCTTTATAACATATTCATTTCGCCTTCGCCCGTCCCCGTCTAGCTTAGCTTATAACTTTCACAGTTAGGAACCGAAATGCGTGAAATTTGGGCAGTGATGCTTTTGCTGTAGATCATAATTTAAAAAGAAATTTTTTATGCTTTTTTTTAAGCATTATTTTTTAAAGAAGGGTGAATTACGTTTGAGTATATATATAGTTGAGATGATTTTTTAAAATGGTGTGATATTTTATATTAAAATATTCGTACCAACTGTAATATTTGCAAATTTGTAATTTGTTTAACTTTGAACGTTTCAAAGCGACGTTAGCGTATGAAAATAGACTGACAAATGGTCAGACAAAAATTCAATGAACTTCAAATGATTTTGGTTCGATATATCTCGATTTCTAACATTTTCTCAATACATTTTTACTCAAACCTCCCATGTACAAAGTCAGCTCCTTTATTTTATCATTCATATCGATCGTCGTTTCAATTTTATTCAATTATATTTCCTATTACAAATCGTGACATTTATTTACTTTACAAAAAAAAACTTCATTACGCTTAAGAGTTATCGAAGTTAAAGGAATATTCAAATTCAAAATATCTTTATTTCATAGGTTACAAAATAACACTTGAAATACGTCATAATTTTTTTGCAAATTTACACTTTACCACTCGTTCGAAAGGCAATATTCCCTCATGAAGAACGAGCAAGAAACTTAAGGGTAGCTCTTTTCTAATTTACTCATACACAGCCAAAACAAATACACAATCATTAAGGGCGGAAAGAAGTCGAGCCGCTTATGCCCATGGATATTTGTCTTTTAAATATTCAGAAATTGTATAATACCTTTTTTACTGAGTGATTGTTTAATAACACTCTTAAATTTATATTGGGGTAAATCTTGTACATCTACAGGAACCTTGTTGAATATGCGCACACAGAGCCCAATGAATTTGTGACTTTACTTAGTCGACTAACATGGGAAATCAGTTTATTTTTATTTCTGGTATTGAGTTTATGTAGACCACTATTTCTTTTAAATATTTCAATTTTTTTTACATATAATCAGTTTTCATAAATGAATTGAGATGCTAGGGTTAGTGTTCCAATTTCCTTAAACTTATTTCTAAGAGATGCACAAGGTCCGAACTTGTAAATCGCGCGAACGGCCCGCTTCTGCAGTACGAAAATTCTATGAACATCCGCGGCGTTTTTCCAGAGCAAGATGCCATACGACACCAGGCTTTAGAGGAAGCCAAAATAAACAAATCTAGCAGTTTCGACATCTGATTTTCTTATGTTTTTGACTGTATAGGCGGCAGAGCTAAGTCTTTTCGGCAACTTACTTGTATGAGGACCCCATTGAAGCCTGTTATCTAAAGTAATTCCCAGGAACACGGTAGCATTAACAAACTCTAATTTTTTGGTACGTAATAAAAAAGTTCCGAATCCATGTCTTACATTTGGAAGTGAGAATCTAATACATTTTGTTTCCATTTCATTAAGAAGTAGGTTATTTGCAGTAAACCATTTCTCTACCTTAGAGATAGCATTGTTCACATCGTCATAAGTGGGTTGTTGTTTTTTAACTTTTAATAACAAAGAAGTATTATCTGCAAACAGTACTATTTCATGAACATCCTTAACAAGGCTAGATAAATCATTTATGTAGACTAAAAAAAGAAAGGGACCAAGAATTGATCCCTGTGGTACACCCAGACGATCTCATGCCATTGACATCAATTCTCTGGACCCTGTTACTCAAATACGACTTCAGAAGGTCTAGTGCCCGGCCTGTTATTCCATAGTGACGTAGTTTCCCGATCAGAATTTCATGATAAACATAATTGGACACTTGGAAAAATCACAAAATACACAAATTGCATCTCACGAATTATCCCAGGCTCCAAAAATATGTCGCACAAGCTCAACGCCGGCATCGATTGTTAAGCGACCCCGAGTAAAACCGAATTGTTTATTAGATATTAATTTATAAGTATAAAAATGTACTAGCAACTGATTTAGGATTAATTTTTCGAATATTTTGCTAAGTGACGGTAGTATAGATATGGGTCTGAAGTAATTGGGACTTGATGCACTACCGCCTTTAAATAATGGAATCGCTTTATTTCATAAAATCGGGAAACACGCCATTGTCTAAACACTTATTAGAGATAAACGCCAAATGCGGCGCAATGTAATCTATAATGGAGTGTACAATTATAATAGAAAGACCATGAAAGTCAGCAGTCCTCTTCATGTCTAAAAATTTAAATATTTTGATAACCTTTTCAGAACTCACATTTTTTAAATTTAAATTCCAAATTAATATTACAAATCGGACTATTTTTCTTCAGTAATGATTCGGCAATAACGGGAGATGAGTTAAGAGAACTGGTAGTTAAAACAGGAATGTCAGTAAAGAACGTTTCGAAGGCCTTAGCAACCTCTATGTCTTCATTCAAGGTTTTATCATCTAACTTAAGTTTAAAGTCAATAACTTGGCCCTTATTTCTTCCAGTCTCGTTTTCATAACATTATTGCTATTTTTTATTTTATTATTTACGTATTTGGCTTTAGCCGCGACGCAAACACGTTTGAATTTTTTTAAATATTTTGTTATATATTTAGCAAAGGTCTCACTATTATTAAAAGTCCTTTCTTCATAAAGCTCATACAGTCTCCTACTTTTTTGAATTCCCACTGTTGTCCAATCGCTAAATGCTAATCTTTCATTTATTTTAACATTTTTTTGCTTTAAATACATTATCATATTCTGTTTCAACACATCAAACATAAAATTATACATCTCATTGGAATCATCATAGCACTGAAATTCCGGAACTCTCCGTATGATAATTTCTCTAAATTAAAAAAGGCGTTTTTTGTTCACCGGTACACAAATTATGTTTCTTTTTAGACTTTAATTAAGCGATACTCTAAAAGACGCAAATTGACCGCTGTGATTTGATTTTCAATTATGAATTATAGATTTCTCCTGTGGTTCAATATTTGTATAGATGTTGTCGATACAAGTTTCCCAGATAGAAGAAGATATCCTCGTCGGAATTAAAAAGAGATTAGACAGATTATAACAACCGAAACATTCTAAAATCTCACCGCCGCGATTATTGAAATTCAATAAATTTATATTAAAGTCTCCGCATATTGCTGTGTTTTTACTTTTGTCACTAATTTTACATAAACTTGATCCATTACAGACTCAAATAATTCATAGGAGGAATGAGGAGATCTGTATACGCTCATTACAACTAGCAGCTCCAGCTTCACATGGACTATTTCAATAACCCGCTCAATACAAAGGCTCACAATATCCGTTCTTTCCTTAAACTTTAAATTATTTCTTCTTAATATTAAGGATCCCCCACGTATTGATCTCTCTCTGGTGAAGGAGCTAGCAACCTGGTGATTGACAAAACCAAACTGGAGCTGGTATACTATTTTTTATATGGAAAAATAAGGAAATAAGTATAATAATTCCCCATCCGATAAATCGATACAAAAACGCGTATGGGGCATCGCTCTCCGGCGCCGTCATCAAACCAGATTACTCGGGCGCCGACGAGCGGCACGCGTGCGCGGAGATGGGCGAGAAGGCACCGGGGAGTCGCGCGCGTCACCGGCGACGGCGCAACGCGTAATCGGCTTAGCGGTGAGGTGGTTTATGGGAAACGCCACCTACCCGCCCGTCTGCGCTTACTCCGCGGCTGCAGACCGCCCGACGACCGGGTTATATTTCGATAGATTTATAGGAAAAAATTAAAATCTCTGTCTGTATTTAACATTGTTGTAACAGTGTGTACTTTTTATCGATCACATGTCGGCGCGCAAGAAAATGGTGATGGACTGTGAATTACGAGTCTCTTATCGTCTCCGTCACAGATTTCGCTCCCAACGATAACGATGACGATTTAACAAAAAACTCAGGGGTCGAAACTTATTGGACGATCAAGAATACTGATATAAATGATTGCAAAGGTAGAAAATTCTAACTTATCACTGATTAATTTGAACATGTAAAGAATGTGTTTTAACGAGTGGCAAGAATAAAAAACATTTTAATGTTTGGACACCACTATCCTCATAGCCGATCTGCACTACCATTTCATAAGGAACGAAGAAAAGAAAATGTAGGATTATTAAGTCAAAATTAAAAAAAAATAGACGAATACACAATTAACCTTAACTAATAATTAAACAAATAGTGTTATTTGCCACGAAAAATATCTAATTCTAACGTTACAATCAAAGCCGCAGAAACATCGGCTCGATAAAAGCAGACAAGCATACTGTAGTATTTTTGCTTTGATGAAATAAGATAATTAATTAATTATTGTTATAATAAAATAAAATAATTGCGCAATATAATTTTTCAATTGTATTGCGGTGTTATACGTGTACAAAACTAGAATATAATTTGATTAATAGAAAGATATTATTGGAATAAAGTTTCTTAACACGCCTTGTTGGAAGTGTGATATGTAAAAATCGTCACGTAATGAAAAAACGTTATGCTCTCCCATTCGACTCTTAGCGACTCTCTCTCTCTTTCTAACACTCCCTAATTAATCGAGCAACATGAAGCAGGATCAGCATGCCGCGCAGTTCTGATTTTGTTAGTTCTATATGTTTAGTATTTGTTTTATCATTCGCTGTTGAGAGAAAAGTGTAAAGAAGTTTCCTGGCGAGAATTCCCGGCCGCACATTTTTTTTATTGAGGTATCAAATGTTCACCATGTGATGATAAAATCAGACAATCGTAGTCATTTAAAACCTTATTAGGTAACTAACAGGTATTTAGGACTGTGCTGGAAAGTCTAGTTTAAAAACCTCACTAAGAATGTAAAAAGAAAAGTAACACACATAACATATATAACACTTTGGGCTTGCTTAAGACATGTTTTTGTCAATTTAATAAAGCCACTAATCAAAACATAATAAACAATAAACATTACTGTTTTTACCTACATATCGACCACTGCCTTATCATTCCGTATCTTAAAAAGAAAAAAACCGGGGAACCCTTACACGACTACTCCATTGTCGTCTGTCTGTCTGTTTGTCATGGCTATTTTTCTCAGGAACGTGTGATGATAATAGGAAATTGAAATTATTATCAAATATTTGGGTCTGAGTTCCTTTGGAGCAGTAAAAAATCAAGCTTCTAACTTAACAGAAACAAAAATAAGACTGGAAAATAAAATTTACAGCGTACTCTTCCCGTTAATATAAAACCATGAAATTCGGTAAAAAGCAAGCTTAAGCCCAAGTAAAGCAAGTGTGAAAATAGTTATTTTGTAGTTATATCACATGAAACACTATTTTTTGTGATCGAAACTTACATTTGCAGTTCCAATAATGACCGTGATATAGATGTATAAGAGGCCATTCATGAAAATTTAAGATAGTCAAATATACGATTGTTTAAAACCCGAAAAATTTGAAAAGTTAACAAAAAAAGTTGGAATTGCATGAACTTGATATCTTGCAAGAATCGGCACCGAAAATAGACAAAAACTGTCGAAATTTAATGGATGAAATATAAAGTGCGAGCACTATTTATCTTTTTTTTATTTATAAATACAATATTTATATATTTTATTCATAAATTTATTTATTTATAAATAATCTTCGTCCAAGTCATAATACCAACACATAACCTTTATTCAATTGGTATAGATTTTCATGAATAAGTAAAAACACACAATAATTAAATATTGCTAACAAAGACAAAATAAAATATTGAGTAAATGTCGTGTGTGTGCAAGCGTAAGTAAAAAATATCAAGTGATTGCAAAGTTTTGTTAGTTTTATTAAAGAAGCAAACTTAAACTATTTTTTTTGTCTCAGCAAAGAAAATTTGGAAAGATTTTAAAATAGCGTACATGATTTTAAACTATTACCGCAATGCCATAAATGAACAAGTTTATGGTGAATCGGAATACTGACTTAACTGACTAATTTATAAAAAACCTCCCTTTATCTGACAGAAATTGAAAAACTGATTTTCCTGTTCATTTTCGATCCCTGAAAACTATTGGGGGAAAACAAATTATACAGAAAAAAGTCTGAATTGAAGTAGTTCGTTTCTTTTACGTACTTTGTAATCGTGATTTTTTCACAAATTCGAACACCATTTCAAAGAGGGTATTAAATTTTTGTGTTCCGTTGCCTAAAGTAAAAAAGAAATTAGTATAGTTTCGTTCTGCCGGTCTGCTCGTTGTTTTCTTCTTCCATGTGTTATAGTCAAATACTTTTTCTTTATTGATTCTGGTGGAATTATAGAAAAAAAAACTGCTTTATTTAAACCACAAAACAACTAATTAAAGAAATTATGGGCAATTTTTTGTAGGGGTGGCTTCAAATATAAAGCAGTCGAAGGAAAATTTTTAGCGCACTCCACCATATTGGATATTTTGCGATAGGTATTTCAGAAACGAATTGGACCTTTTCAAGTAAGTCTTCCTTTAAAATATATATTTTGCGGTTCATTAACCTCCGAAATCGTTGTCTTTGTATCTGTCCAACTAATTTTGGGATCACATGTTTTACAAATTAAAAAAAATGTCAGTAATAGAGCTTTACAAATATATTATGCGACAATAATTTTGAATATGGTCTTTTATGTAGATATTCTAAATTTTTAATTATCTATTATAACAACGTATACATCAGCTTATAAAATTTTTCATATTTATTAGTAGATATTAAGCACCGTTTTCTTTTCAAGTTATCATGAAATTCCAAATTTCATATAATTCCTTTGGCACCGAACCCTAGATGAAAGTGTCCGACTCCCATATAGGCCGATTTTTTACAGTTAGTAGTGCTGTAAGAGTCTGTGAAATCGTACAATTATGTATGAATTCGGACACAGAATCTGAGATAAAACAAGATTTAATTCAATGGCCATACAGAAAATTATTATAATCTTCAGTACCTAATAGAAGTATCGTTACAAATCGCGATTTACAAAATGAAGAACAGTTTGCCTTTAACATATATAAGAATGTTCTGGATCCGTATTTTCATGTAACCAGAAATACTTAATTTTAGCAATTTGTATTCTAGAGGTATTGAAATCAAAGACTATTATTTCAGTCAGGTTTATAGACTCAGCCGTGACAAGTAATATAAAAATGTGTAAATGAGTGATCAAAGATTCAAAATTTCAATAGCATGAAAAACACATTCAAAAAATAATTTTTAAACGTATTGGAGTTTTATGAGGTAAAAAAGTCATTTGCACTATTTGTGAGTAAAAAAAATATTCAGAAGATCGGTCAGGTAAGTATGATTAGCATTTTTAATATATTATTAATCGATATCAATAGGCTTACATCCACCACATTAATTATTCACACGGTCTAGTAGTCGAGTTATTAGACAGTAATTAGTGTTATTAGGAAGTAAACTTTAGGTTAAAGCGATCTCCTGAACTGTAACGGTTCAAAATAGTTCTAGGATTAGACACATCAAAATTTGATCTCACTAATTGACATGTAACTAACTAATTCGTTATAAAATATTGCATCTTTAGAGGATTTCGTAATAGAGAAAATAAGCATTAAAAAAGGCAGCAAACTAAGGCCTTCACAGGAAAAATATGCAAATGGTGATCGCGATGCAACGGCCGTTAAAACTTGAAGTGCATTACAGGAGCCGCTTACCTGCACCGATAGCTCCAACTTTTAATTGGCCGTCTCGACGTTGAATATTGTTATCGAACGCTGCCAGACCTCAAAACTAGAGGGCGTTTTATGCCACAGCGGCGATGTATCCATCACAAATAAAAAAATTAATGAAAATTTAATAATCACATAAAATGTTATTTTATGCAAAAGTTCATGGATACAATGTCGATAGGGACATGCTGAACTGATGATTTGATTATAAACTGCTTGCTTGTTCTGTGAGGTTTAAGGTTAATCATTTCAGTAAACAAACTTGCAACTATCAACGTTTTGTTCAAAATAGGTATTTATTTGACTTTCAATAGAATTTTACGAATTGAAGTTAAGGAATTACATATTTTTTGAATAATATAAGTGTTCAGTTGAGAACGATCTAGTGTACACACAAAGCGATTGAGACTTTTTTGATTGTTAGCTTGGAGCAAATTTTTGCATAAAACAGCGTATCTAGAGAGTTCTATGAAATACTTACCTAAGACGAGATATAATGATTTTCAAAACAATGTATTGTTTTTATTTTGTTCAAAAAGACAATTAATTCCTAGTTTATCATTCGAAAAAGAATGTCATTTAATTATGTATACTGCCATTATTTGTATCACAAATCTCTATTAAGTAATTCAGAACCTTATAAGGAAAGTTGGCAATGTTTAATAATTATTATCACCTTTTAAAATAACAGAAAAATGTGCAACTAGATAAAGCTTATAAGTCAGAAAGTTATTAATTGTTAGTTGAAAACTTTGCGCAACTATGAAGCAACAACTTTTAATACTTTCTCTTTGTTCTTGCGCAGCTCAATATAGCGCCATTTTTTGTTCTAGTCGCTTATTCCTTTTACTACTGTGAAAAAGATATTTCAAGAGCGTGTGTTTGTTTGTATTGAATGTGTGTGTGTGTGTGTGTGCTCATCTTCTTAAACAGGCTAACTATCAAATCTAATTTAAATATAAATTTTCACTGGGTTTGTTTCCTTTATTACGTTTAAAAAGATTGTTGTAATGGAGTTCCAGTAATTAACATTTTATGATTAAGATATTGCAATTTCGACTAGTCAATTTCTATAGCGGCTAGCGGTATGAATTGACTACTAGAAATCGTAACATAACGAAAAAGCGTTACGCTCCTACATACAACTTTCGCTCTCTCTCTCATAATATTTATTATTTGAATTTTATAAAAATAATTTATAAAATATTATTTTATAAATGACAATTTATCCTAAAATGTGAAATGAAACTTTTTGCATTATATATTAAAAAAACTTCGTTCCTGACGACGTTCCCTTAACCGCTTAGTTTCTTTTTTAACTCTAATATACTGTATGTAGTAGCTGGCAACCTGTTAAAATTTTTATCATCGTAAATCTGATGATATAATTACAATTTTGGAAGTCGATGTTAGTATAAAAATGTTAGAGTATTTTAAAGAGTAGGATAGTATCCGAGAAGTATTCTGAAACTGTCGAAAAACTTTTACATTATTTCGGAATGTTAAACTCGGTCTAAGAAATTAAGATAGTTTAACACTTCATTATTTTAGAATTGAATACATACAGTGATAGAAACCGGTGATCAATCTCATCAATTAATTTGAATTCTTTACTTGTAATATAAAGATCCATATCGAAAAATATTAAAAATGAAAAAGTAATATCTAAGAAAAATATATAAGAAACAGTTTGGTACAAGAATTTTTCTAAATGAGACAGACATCTGTAATATAGGGCTGTAATACAACCCTCGTTACAATTGACCATCTGTTCTGTTAAGAAATGCTACCTGCGTACAAGCTGGTGCTCGTCAACTTAATCGGTTTTTAACCGACTTCAAAAAAAGGAGGAGGTTCTCAATTCGACTGTATTTTTCTTTATGTTTGTTACCACAGAACTTTCGACTGCGTGAACCGATTTTGATAATTCTTTTTTTATTTGAAAGCTGGTGCTTCCCGTGTGGTTCATTTTAATTTGGTCCAGTTCTGACAAAGGCATCTATGAGAAAACCATATAAGTATGGTAATTATAGGTATATTATAGTGTTTCCTTGATTGACACCGACTCTAAAAATATCATAATAATTTGATTGACTTTTAAGTAGTCTAATATTTATCATTACTTAAGAGGACTGTAAAAAATATTTTAATCATTGTTTGTTATTCATAGGCATGTTTGAGTTAAATTTGAAGTAGATAGGTACCAACCTACTTTCTTGTGTGGTAAACACATAGATCGTACCTACATATTGATGAGCAGAAAAAATAAGTTAATTAAGTTGTAGAAGAATAGGCAATTATTTTCTTACTTTTCAGTGCATATTAATTTGTTTTGGAATAGGTTTTGTTTTGAAGCCGGTTTTTTGTTGTTAAAATATTTTTTTATGTAAAGATATGTTTTGATGTTGTTTACAGCAAACTTTTGTATGTCAACCAAAATTTACATTCAATAGAGGCTATCTATTTGCAAATAAGTGCGAAAAAAATCATTCATGATGTATATAGCATTGGATGTATTTAGTAACCCCAAAAAAAAACAATGAGTTAAAGCGCAACCCAAATCTTTGGGTAGTTCAATGCAATCTACTAGGAATTAAAGTTTCCAGGTGGAAATATGAGTTTGAGGTAATAGACGTAGATAGTGCATTTAACTCTTCGATTGTACGCAATACGACATAAAAAATATTCATCATTAATGAATGTAGAGACGGAGAACTGGCTATACAACACGGAAATAATCATGCACATCAGTTATATTTGGAACAAGAAAACCGAGAAATTAAAGAAAATAGAAGTTATACCCATACAATGTGTATCTAGTGTTATTGCAACGATGTTTCATTTTAATTTAACGAAGTCGAACATGACAAGTATTCTCTGCTTCTAAACCAAAAGCATAAATAGTCTCATCGAATAATAGCGTGTAGCCATAGTATACGATATTAACTTTTAGTTGTAAGTTTTTAAAATGAATTCCTTTAGACGCGTCAAAGACAAATGACAAGAATGAGATCTGCAATGCATTGCGCATGTACTTTCAGCAAAATTTTACACCATGAAGTTGGTCATTAGAGCGAGTGAAGTATGTTTAGAGTGTAATAGATTATAACGGATAACATTTCTCTGTAACTCACAGACTTAGTCTGCAGATGTAATAGGAATAGGACACTCTATCCGTATTATAGTAAGATGTAGTAGATAACATAACAGCTAGTCTCCCCGTCGGTGAGGTAGGTAGTTATAGCTTCAAAACTATTGGAAAACAATAAACACCTATAGAAAATTGCATATCTAGTCGCTAGTATAGCCAAATCTGCGTGTGAACAATGTTTATACATGTTTATTATTTTTTAACAGTCTTAGCACATTTTTTTTTTATGAATGATATAAAAACATTTATGGTTATAAAGGTACAAAAACGTATTCATTACCAAATAGTTTGATCGTGAATGTGGAGAATGCTTATTCAATAAACTGCTTGCATACACATTTGAAATTGATCCTTAATTTTACCAAAAAGATGTAAAGTCTTAACGCATGTATACAGATACATTTTTATTAAATTCAGATCGTTATATATGTGCGTACAGACACGCTTTTCCTACGAACTAGCAAATCCATGCATATAACTGGAGTAAAGATATTTTTGATCCTTTAACATATTTTCCGATATATGAGATAGTATAATAGAATACGTGTTGCAATCAGTTCCAATGGCTTTTAATATATTTTAAGGTAGCAGACGTAGATCGATCAAACTGATCAATATAAACACAAATTTCATAATTACTTCTCACGATTATTCTACAGCATCGATCACATTTATTTCGTAAACGATCAATTTTCCACAGATATCGGTAGCGGCAGCGGCGGAGGTGCGCCGTAAAACAGGATGGCCAAATGTTTTTAGTGCCCCTAAAACTAGCAGTAAAGCCGAAAGCGCTTGCAATGAATATCTTTATGGCATCGTTTGATTGATTGCACCAATTTTTACGTCGAAAGCTTTAGAACGCATATAACAGGTGTTTTTTTTTTATTAACGAATGTTATGCACCGTTACGTAAAATAACATGAATTTATTTAATTTTTTAATTAGTGATTTCTTTATCGGTCGGAAAATAGGGGGCAACACGCGTTACGAATATCAGAGTGAAGTTACACCAAAGACAAATGTAAAATCCGAATAATATATCGAGTCCACAAAATATCTTGAAAGTTTATTTCTTCGCAAACTCATTTTGCTAACTAGAAATTGAACTCACAACTTTCCCTTGGCTTGTACATCACAAGATATCGTCTAATTTGGCTTCGGTGAAATTAATATTTTAGTCGATTAGGAATTCCAAAAATTTGTAATTCTATACATAACCGCTTTCAAACTAATTAATCCTGAAACAGCAACTTGATCATGTAGAGTTTCTGTGATAGAGTGTATAATTAATATAATTTAATTAGTAATAATAAAACGGATTTTCCGAAATGAAATGATGATTATGTCACTAAATATTAAAATAACTTAATTAAACCGGTTGGAAACTTTACCGCGAGCCCTCGGGCGTACTCTAAGGGATTTGATTGATCTTCGCCCGAAAACGACGCCTCTCAGGCCGTAGCCGGCCCGAGGCAAAGAAACGAGGGGAAAAAACTGGGAACATAATTAATTGCTTTATTTGGACATTAATGAGCGGGTCAAAGGCGGACGAGGGTTGATTAGTGTGTTTTCTAAGTGGCTCGCTTTGGCCGCCCGCCGCCGCCGCCGCCGCTCTCGCGCCATCGGACGAGCCCTCCACGAAAACAACCCGGGGCAAGTTCACACGGGTCACCTCTTTTATTATTTACTTGTAATTATAACACATAAAAACCTTGTTATTGTCATAACCTCTATATATTTAAATTGTATAAATTTGCATCCGTAAAAAAGGAAAAAAACAATTTTTTTTTGTATTGCAAATTTTCTTTCTTCAGTCTTTTCAAAAGATTGAACAACCAATATTTTTGATTAGTTGAACAGATTCTCCGATTAGAATGTGCAATAGTTTTCACTATGCATCAATTTAGAAAAACATAAGCGACTACAAACGTTCGTAGTATTCAAAGAACATTCGAAACATGTATGCAAGTACAGAAGTCCTTTTATCGATGTAATTATCCTAGCACTAGTGTCGATGAAACTTTTAAGCACATAAATGGTTTCAAAATCGATGTTCTAGGAGATTTTGCGCAAATGAAATTACGATGGACTTTATTAGTCAAAAGAATCAAGTACTATGCTTTTGGAGGTTGTAATATTCCTTTTTCAAGCGAAATTTAATGGAGCAAGTTTGGCCTTTAAATATTCCTTTTTAAAAGTTATCAGATAGGGTACCACATGGTTTATAATCCTGTCCTATTTATAAATATGCCAGGAATTAGACATTAAAAAATAAATGTAGCTTAACAAGATTCTTTCATCACAAATACATTATTAGATCATCAATAAATAAATAGCGATGTAGGTACGTACGAAACACAAAACGGGCAATCGCGTATCGTTCAAATTCAAAAACGAACAAAAGTAAGATTACTTGTTACGAAAATACGACGTAAGAGCCTTACGTCCAATTCGACATGGAAAACCGCGCGCTACACGGAGACAATATCTCCGAGGGCCCCGAAACAATTACATCTCGAACGGCGTGCGCCCGGTTTTCACTCTTACCTTCAATATTTTAGTAGTAACCACTCCGGCGCGGAGTGTGCTCAACAAATACGAAGCTTTAACAAAGGGAAAAATACGAAATACATTTAAAACGAATTGCCGTCGCACCAGAGACAGAGAGGGGTGGCGGGGCGAATGAATATTCACAGCGACAAAAGAGCGGTGGCGGGGGGAGCGTGCGGAAAGGTTCTCCGTGAAAGCCTGAAAGTTTACAGTGACCGATAGCGTCGTAGGTGAAGCGAAACGTTACAGCAGCAGACAGTCAGAGTAAGAGATCCATCTGGACTTGAAAATCTATTATCGTAACTATGATAAAAAGTGACTCGAAAGTTTCATAAGAAAGAACAAATAAATTATTTATGAACTTACATTTATGTAATATGTGGAAACGAAAAAGTTAAATGCGACGTTAAGTAAGCTACTAATGTAATGGACGCCATAATCTCGAAAGTAGACAATGAAATTCTTTCAATAGCAGAAATACATTTTCACATAAAGTATATGGAAAAATTAATAGCCTCAATAAAAATTAATCACTTTGGGGGACTCGCACCAAAAGTATAACGCAATTCGTAAAAATAATTCCTAAGATTTGATAAATAATGTATGGAAAATCTGTCAAATCAAACAGATTTCGTTTTACTTTTACTTTTTGTGCAATCCGCTATAAGTCTCTAATACTACATAAAATATATTTACTCCTAAGGTCCATTGCAGGTAGTTGTATAACCTACACGTCCCTCCACAATTCTTAGCTTCCTATTGGTTCCACTAAAAAGTGTTCGTTATTTTATAAGTTTTCAATTTATTATTTAAAAAAATCAATATCACTCTTCCACACAAAACATATTGAGCATTTTTAAATCAAAGTACAAAGTTACCATTGTTGATTATTTAAAATCTATTTAATATTCTCTTCAATTCAAACCTATTCGTTTTGAGTGGACTTATCTAGGTATATTAATATCTTCTAAAGGTTTTCTTCTTAATAAGCTAAACTCGAGCGGAAGCACATTCGCCGGTCGCCCGATATGCCTGTCGGCTCTAGGATATTTTAGAAATGGCATCGGACCAAACAGGCGAGTCGTTGAGGCGGCCCCCGCGAAGGTGTGTTCATTATTTATTTGGCGCAGACGGCGTTAGGCCGAAATCCGGCCACTTCCGGGCCGGCTCGTTAGGCGCCCTCTGTTGACGCCCACCTCCGTGTTGTTTTAAGATATCGCAACCTTTAATGCTTTCATGCACTAACGTTGTATTTGTTTGCGAAGTGCGTTAAGCTTTTATTTGCACTTTGCGTGTATAGACAAAGGTAGAGCATATGCAATCTTATTAGATCTTTCACTTTTTTATAAAAAAAAAAATATAAGATCGCATATTTTATGTATTGAATTATACATATTGTGCGAGAACTGTTTATGTTATTTCAATGGAGAAGTAAAATTTAAACTTGAATGCCATTTTCAGGTTTCAGTAATCGAATAAATTGATTTTTCATTACGAACCGAAGAATTTATTTCAATGATATCAGAAACGGATATTAGATACTACAAACCATAAACGTTACAAGTTGACAAAGGAGAACGTACCCTAGAAAGAGACGTACCAAAAAAATACATAAACCTGCAAAGAGCATACGGAATTACAAAGAATACAAGGCCAAAACAGAAGCTTTCATGCGACAGATCAAATATCAGATTAATGAAAAAAAATACATATTATTCTCTGATTCGGTATATCGATAATGTTTTCTTAACAAGATTTTTCTCGTTTGGTATATATATTCCGGTAATGGGCTATACCTTCTCCCTTTAGAAAAATGATTCTCCGTCAGGCTCAATACAATATATCGCCTGAAGTCATCTGTACGAAACCTATATGTTATTGCTACAAAAAATTTTTTTACGCGAATTCATATTATGTGTTTTTCGATCGCAGAAATTCGATTACTAAAATGACAAGGAAACGTAATACAAAAAAAGGAAAATCAATTAGAAAATGTAGGTTTACTTTTACAATGTCGAGTCAGGAAAAATTGTCTTTAAATAAATACCATTGTTGGTACATATGTTTGTTTATTTTAATCATATTAACACATTATTTGTAATTATTAATGATATAAATAAATATAGGAAAGAACTCATACCACAAGTAAAAGTGTTTTTATTTAAAAACTTAATTGATAAACTTTGACTTGGGAGCAATAAATAAAAATAGAACACGTTCTGAATTACATAATGAAGGGCTATAGATATAGAAATGTAACCAATAAATGCATCTCAAAATCCGTTTAAATGTTATACAGATAATATATTCTAATACAAACTTTTTCATCGGATAGAGAAACTATTATCGAATTATAAAAGCATTATAGTGTTTTGCCACCACACCCACCCGGGCAGGAGCCGGTGTAGTTTCCAGAAACCGACGTTTTTTGCTATCCCGAATAGAATATCCTACTGTCCTTTGAAACATCTTTACAATGGGATTATAGGATTTGGGTTTCCACACTGGCGTAGTGTGTGTAAAATTTATGCGAAATTTACGCGTATTCAAAGATTTTTACAGGCCATCTGCTAAACGACCCACCATAAATAAATGTTAGAATTCAAAACATGACGCATAATAAATAACAGAACAAGTAACAGTTAAGTTTTCCGAAAGAAAAAATAACTAAAATCGTCTCATAAATAATTGTTACGAGCGATTTTTTCCTACGGCTAAGTTAAATTTCAAATCGACGACGATAGTAGTCAATGATGTACATAGACAGACAAACGAACAGTGATGTCTCCGTGCATCCGTGTACCGTTTTGAGTCCTCAAAAGCAATTTTCTTTATAATATTGAAAAAATCTGTAATAATTTCATATAGAACAGATGGGTATGCTTGATAAACGACATGTTTGAACATAAGTGGATTCAGGGATTTTGCAGCGAGTCATAGCATTTCTGGTGCCAATTAATATTTTTACTTTGTATGTACTCACATATTATTTCAAATTATGCTATTGTTACAATGATGAATTGATGCATAATTTTACTACAATAAAAATTGAGTGTCCAAGATTTACTTATTTTATTCACAACTACATCTTTTTTTTCTTTCGATGTATCTACCTTAGAACTATAAATTAATATAGTATCAATGCAGCTAAACAAAATAAAAAAAAAACGTCTCTGATCTCATTTCCATTTTTATTTATATTTGTGAGTTTTATTTACATGTAATGTGAGTCATTTCATTTTTTAATAATTTCACCAAGAACAGATATGAAATAGGATATACTGAAGAAAAAAAGGTCGTGACATACGGATAAACAGACAGTCATCAGTTTTGCCACAAAGTATACAATTCATGTACAAATAATGCAATTGTATACAAATAATGGAAGCCTTATAATTTTGTCGTGTCCTTCTCTGTGTTCTTGTGTCACTTATTTACATCGTTTCTGATAAAATTTTATAAAAAGGTGCATTATGTGAAGGAGCAGACAGTTTTGTAATACAATTACAAAACAAAATTATTTAAGGATCAATTCGTATACTCATTCGCTCGGCGTTGTGATGGATGAATTGAATAATTTTATTAAAATTACATGAATATTGATCAAAGTTATTGTAATTAATGCTGATTTATAATATATGCTGATTTAAAATATATACCATTCTCAATAAATAAAAATCGATACGAATGGGGAATATTGACTTGCATATAACCAGGGTGGCAAATAGGATTGTAATAATATTACATAAATAAAGTATATAGATAAATTAAAGAGTTATAATGGACTAAGTAAATGTATGTAAATAGTATTACATATTTTGGCTGTTTTTGATTATTTTGTTTTCGTCCCATATGAGTACGGGTTTAATTAAAATATCCAAGGGCAGTGTAATAAAAGGGTCAGTAGGGCCATCGTATAAAACTTTTATAAGAACAAGTTGGTGACATATTAAAAAATGGGTAATTTTTAAGAACCTGAAACCGACAAACTTGTAGGAAAAAATTGATGAATGTCAGTGACGTAGGAGACATGCAAAGACCAATACCATGTGGAAATCTGTTATCCTGTGGAAATCAGATTTCCATAATAATAATGATAAAAAGGCGTTAGTTTATAAAAGAATCTAGAATTAGGCATATAGGTATACTCGCTATGGAATTCTATAAGCATATTATTCGATGCGCACTTGACCGATCGTTTACTTTTTAAACGAACTTAAAAATGAGTTGTCATTTCGAAGTTTCACATTTATCACGTATAATATCAATGTGTAAGAATACTTTTTATTAATTTGAATCTTGTCTAAATTTAGTCTAGGATTTTTATTTAGAATCGGCAAATTTATCGCTAGAGAAATTGTCAACTAGCACTATAAATAGGACTCATTCCTTTAAAATATGGAAACTGAAAATAATAATACATAACATTAACATGAGAAACATTTTTCCTACTCGAAAGTATGAAGATTCAAAAATCTACATAAGTACTTGAAATCTCAAAATTTTGTCGTATTTTAAGAAATAATTCAAAATTAACCACCTAACACCCATTTTTTTGCGCACAAGCGGGCAGCACAAAGGCACCTCGATTCACGCGTACATTTCGCGAACCGGCTACATCATAAGAGCGATCTCGTACAAAAAGTTAAATCAAAAGCGGACTATAGTGCGGCGGCGGCCGGCAGTCTCCGGCGAATGATGCAATCAATTTAGCGGGCGGCGCGCAAACAGAGAGTTCTGTTTGCGCGCCGCCGCACAAAGTGCGTTGAAAAGCGCGCGCCGAATGTAAATAGCAGCGGGCCGCGCGCCCGCCCGATATGGGTCACTTGCGGATATTTTTGCGACGCGACGCGCTCTCGCATCGCCTGTGTACGGAGATTTGTTGCTGAGGGACCGCAGACCGCGAGCGAGCGACTCGTCCAAATCGTGGATATTTCGGTAAGGGATTGTCGGCGACGTTAACGTACGGCCGTTAAGGAATAAGCGAATCTGTTTCGGTCAGTTGTTAATACTACTATATTGATAAATTTAACTTTATGGTTTCATATATTTAATTCGAATATATGAAACCATATATTCGAATTAAATATAGTTTAATCACTAGCATTTCGTATACACGTCGCATATTCATTATATTATTCTATATACATTGCACATACGATATATTTACGTCTTCGGTATGTAAATTATACATAGTCATACGTCACGCAGTCATACATATAACTTACACGAACTCGTGTTCGTGTAAGTTTTGTACGAACAAAACGTGGATTACGTATGTATTACGAGATGACGGACGATCTAACAATAATCGAGACGTCGAAATGCTTTAATCGTTTTCGTAGAGTAGATACTGAGAAATCGAGTCGAATTCGAACAGTTGACCAGTTCCCATATCCGTTAAGTAAGTCAATTTAAAGATTCTGTATGTACTCGACTAATACCAAATACTTTTAATTAATTACCTAAGCGGCTTCTGTTTTACTTTTTTTGATGATCAACATTGATTTTTTGTTCAGACACGAGTAAATCTAAATTTTATGAAACGTGAAAAATATTAAACGTTTCTTTACATAGAAAATATTGCGCGTGAATAAGCAAGGTAAATACAATTACAAAAACAGTCGTTATCGAAAACAAGTTTTTGTTAGAGAGTGCAAAACTTTTATAACTATTTCAGCAAATGTAGAGAGCAATACTTAATTTCAGAATTATATATTAGACGATTTAAGGTCGATGAATAATTAGTACAGTGCTACAGCTTTGTGAGAATAACAAGGAAATAAACACATATATAATAATTATAAATTCATGTCAGTATCTGTGTTGGATAAGGCAAGTGTTTATACTGTTTTGTGTCACACACTGTATGGTTTTATGCAACCTGCATGAAACCGCAATGATTTCATGAATGCTTACCGATTTCCAGTGCTTAATATTTGATCTTTCTTTAGTATATAAGCTATTTGGTTTACATAAACTGTTTCAGGGCGTGATTTGTCGACCCTTTCAACGTATTTATTCACTTTTTATACTTCTTTCGATAATGTTCTTCTACCCATCCTTTCCAGAGAATATGATGCGTATCATTAAAATATTTTACTCAAACCTAAAGCCGGAAAAGCTATAATTTTCGCTGTATTTTTTAATTTTTTAGTGTACTATAACTGTGTATCGACTAATATTAAGTGGTATCAAAACAATTCTACGACATTGAAATATGCATTTTTCATCGGATTTTCACTAAATCGTTATTTTGTTTATTAACACTCGAAAAAGTTCTAACCCATAGACATGTTACTTCGAGGTTCAATGAAAATAAATATAAAAAGGAATCCGCGGGAAAAAGAGATTAAAGCCAACGAAACTAATTGCAGCACGCGAATTACGTCTACGCGGACGAGTTTACGAGTTTCCCCGGTCAAATAAAAAGCGTTCACGCAAAGCATTATAATAGAATATTCTGACAGTGACTAAATAGGATTCATAGTGCCTTTCAATAATGAAGCAACGGGATCGATACAAATTAAAGGGCAGAATAAAAAAAAAACCCGACCGCGGTAATCGACCAACTCGCGTTTCCGTGCAAGTAGTAATAATACAATTGTATTGAACAACAGACCCTGTGGCAAACCTAATAAATTACCGTTAGGCGGAGTGAAAAGAGAAATGTTAAAGGAAACAGGATAATGGAGGGTCTTCGCGGACGCTTTTGCCGTTATTGGGGAAATATTGTAATTCTTATATTTTACAATTGCGTCTGGAAGGCGCGCCGTGCCCCGTGAGCGGAGAAGGCGTGGCTCTGGTGACACGGACGAGCGGCACATCGCGAACCGTGAAGGCGGCATTTGTACTTTTTAATTTCCCGTTGCAAGCAGAAGACAGGTTGGGTTAGGTGTGTTTTGTGCGTTTATTTTTCCGTTACACTTAAGTTTAAAGAACATCATGACTAGCGCAAAAGTTTGTTACTTCTTTTGCACAGAAGCGAGTACCGTGAAAAATTAAAACCGAACCTAAAATTACTCGTAACACATACAGAACAGCTTAACACTGGTATTTTTCAATTATAGTATCTTTAATCTTTGCGAAAATATGAAACCGTTAAAAGGGTGAAAAACATATTAAAATAGCATCACTTTACCGAATTTTTCAATTTTAGATTTATCGCTCCGGCCCGGAGCGTGCATCGGTAAAAACCGGAGCGTATGAGGGGAATGATAAATTTAACGATCAACATAAACATAATTTGATAGGTTAACCGGCCGAGGTCTACCTGAAAGCGGCGCGCTGCGTTACCGACGCTGAAAGGATGCTGGGGCGGGCGGCCCGCAAGAGGGAAATTAATAACTTTTTTACGTACCCGCCGAATCGGGGGCGCGCTTTATGGGAGCTTGGCTTTTTAGATCTGGCCTTTTCTTTTAATACTTATTTCGGGTTCGCGATTTCATCCGTCGATTTATCGTTTTACGGTTAATTAAGCAATACGGCGGCGGCCCGCCTCGCCGGCGCCGCGGCCCGGAATAACGCGAAAATATAAACAAACGTATAAAACTAATAGTAGCGCATTATCGTTTACAAATAGAATTATCGACATGTCCTGCCTTAGTGAACACAGTAATTGTGAGAGAGTGGTTTCAACGGTTTCGTTATGTGTACGTTAGCGTGCTTATAAGTTTGCCTATGCTCTCTACACATCCTACTATGCCTATCTTTATATACGAACTCCATGCATCCATTATAGTATTGAACAACTGTTTTTATATTATTTTCTTATATTAATGTCTAATGAAAGAATTATCTACAATAAAATGTACACATAATTAAAAAAAGTAGAAAACGATGACTGTAAATTCTGTTCTGATTCTGAAATCTGTCTGCCTGTCTGTTCACGCAAATCTCTTAAGTTTTGAATGTGTTTTAATGCGGTTTTCACATATAAATTGATAGAGATCGGCTTAGATCAGAATACAAATTTTATTTCATTTAAATCGGATGTCAAATAAAAAGCTATACTCTTTTAAAAATTTGTATGGGAAGCTACAAGGCAAATTGCTAGCTAACGTCGAAGGTATATAAAGGTAATAATATCAACAATAACATTTTGAAATATTAAAAAAAGAAAAACATACGCTCGACATTTTATAACGAAGCGCTCGATTTACTGAAAAACGAAGAGAAATTGAGAAAAGGACTGGGAAACCGAAGGAAACCGAGTATCGGATCGGGGATAGAATCAAGAAAGTAAAAGGGATCAAAATCAGCAACGGTACCGGGTCCAGGAATGAAAGCGAGAACTAGATTGAGAATAACAACAAAATAGTTCAATGCAAAAGCACATTCTATGTCCACGCGGGTGAAGTCAACGGCGGAAATTTAGGATAAAATAAAGCTTCGTTATACCTGAAGTGTTTGTTATTAAAAATGTTTTTGTTTTAATATTACTATATATTCTAGATCAAGACTGATATTTTCGTTTCAATTCTAGTTATCTGCATTAAAAATGAAACCGGCCAAGCGCGAATCGAACTCGAACACCGTGGTTTTGTATTACCAAACAATACATGTTTATGTATTGTTTGGTAATACAAAACTAACTAACTACTAAACTAAACTAACTAACTACTAAACTAAAAACTAACTACTGGTAAACACAGTATTTACCAACAAAAATTGTGTTTGCTTTTCTTAATTCAATTGCGAATTCTTACCACGACTGTAACTCACATTTGGCTAATTTTTATTCTATATTGTTTTACTGTAGAGTTTTCACTATACATCAAGTTTGACGCTTGCCGTATGACGGCTCTCAATTTTCTGATTTTTGTTTTTTATTACTTGTCAGAATATCCGCTGTAGTACCACATACAACAGGGTGATTTTAACTGGGCACCTGTTACGGAACGAGCGATACAGCCCTTTAGGAATAGAACAGATAGATGGACAGACAGTGCAGACATAGCAATAGGATCCCGTAGACGTCCTGTGAGTATTAAACTTTAAAAAAGAGACCAACACATACGATCGTTTGACTTAAACAGGTAATTCGTACTAGATTGCCAATACGATTTCGTCTTTCATTGTCGTTGCGATGACAAATTGGAAAGTTTTTCCGTATTCAACAATGAATTCAATCGAAGTGTAGACAATAATGGGTTGTATAATATATCATATTGTTTACCGATGAAAGTATTTAAAGATTCGATTCAAGTTTCGTTGTTGTTTTGTTTTCGTCACAGTTTTTAAAAATCTCCGCGATTACTGAACTGTTTGAATGTTGTCTCAGTCTCTGTTATTGAAAATATCTTAAAGAAAGCTTTAAGAGCTAAAATAGATTTGTTTTCTTTGAAAAGAAAAAGAATATCATAAAATTTAAAAATATTTTTTAAAAAAACGTGATGAAATCAAGTAAATCTATTTTTAAAATAGCTAAGTTACTTTCTAAACACGATTTAAAAGATGAAGTAACCGAATAATAAATTCTTCATATCTGTACATAATAATATATTTATCTATATTTTTTGTAGATTAAATTTCCTTCAATGCAGATTAGGGTGGAAATTTAGTTTTTTTTTGAAATATCTTCTTTGCTTTGGTTATAGTTTTGAAGAGGAAACATATTAGTTTGGTGGTGGGTGAGATTAAATTTATTCGTCATTAATACCCGTTCCTTTACAAAAATCTGTTTACGTGATCATTACCGTAGTCAAGCAATATTATTTCTATTATTTACATATCTAATACTTGTTGTTAATAACATTTTTTTCGCAAATATGAATAGAACAGTATGACCTCATTAAAATATTATTAAAAATCAGCATTGAAAACGTTAGAGTTGTTTTCGAGACAGCCAGCATTTACAGTTATTTTTTTTTGAATAAGAATTCTTGGGAAGATTCCATTTAAGGAGTGTTTTAAAAAAAGACGTTTTGCAATCGGAACAGCGGCGACAAACTAGTGAAAAGATCCAATCTCACAAGATTCAGCTCTCATTGTCTGTATAAAGCGGATGCTCACCTTTTTTGCGGCGGAGTCCTGGTTGTTGTTGTCGGCGTGGTGGGGGGCGGCGGGCGCCATCACGGTCACGCCACTCTGCGACAGAAGCTCGTCCGAGCCCCTCTGCAACCAAACACGAAAAAAAAATTTGAAACATCAAAAAACGCTATCATACTTATTGCATAATCTCTAGGACTTATTTGGCTTAGCATTTAACTAAAAATAACCTACTGAAATCGTATTAGAATTGTGTATGTGAAAACAAATGTTTTGTTATATTTCAAAAAGAATAAATAAATATTTAAATGTGTCTCTGTCTGTAAATTCGGTCAGAATTTCAACAGCCAGTTTTACGATATACATATATTCGTTTTCAATTCTTAAAAAATTGGTTGCCTGTAAAGTCGGTATACGGGCGGAAGTTTTACGTGACAACGACTTTGAGTGGTAAAATCATTTTAATGTGAATATTCATTCGTATAGTAGGAAGAAGGATGAAATAATAGTAACAATTTAAAACATTTATTTATACAAAGAATTATATTTAAAACATTAATTTATACAAAGAATCACTGAATTTCATATTAACAAAATTTTATTTTACCTTTACACATACGTATTTATATACAAATATATACAGCACAATAACTTGCAATACATTTGCGTCTCTGTCTCTCGCTCTTGGGCGGGCTAACTGTCCGAGTGGAAGGGACGCGTGCCTTCACTCTTTATGTCTGTCTCTTAGGCAGGCTAACCATACCGAGTGGAGGGACGCGTGCCTCTCCTCGCTCTCGTGAGCGCATAACGTGAGCGGAGCGTAACGCAGTTTCTTGAAGTGTCACCCGGCAAACCAATTTATAAGACGTTGTCACGTCAAAAATAACGGAACATTAGACGGCAGCGAAAATGAACTAATGCATTTTTGAAAATTCGAAAACAAAACAGAAGTGTCCTCCCCACTCCAGCAAAAAAGATAAGCAACTCAATCGAAGTCCGTTTATGAAAACGGCGGGAAAAGATGCAAAAAAAAAATCCATGACGTCTCGAGCCCGCGGATCAATCTCAATTTGAGACAGGGAAATGACAGACCTCAACGGTTAAACACACCGGGCGGCGACATAAATCACCGTGCGAAATAAAGCGACACAGACGAACCCGCCGCGCCGAGGCCCCGAGGGGCTCCATTCCGGGTACTGGCGACATCATTCCGTGATCGATTCGATGTTGCGACGGGCGGGGGGCCGATGGTGATTTTCCACTGACATAGAAAAACACTTTCAAATGTAAACTTTTCCTTGTCTATGATAGATGTGTGTTTGAGCAGTACGCACGTTTAAAGCTCGGACGGGAAACAATTGTACTGCGCCTGTGAAAAGTGATTTTTTTTTTCATTTCAATAATCGATTGAAGCCGTTAACCTACAGAAGCGAGATAAGAGTGAATTTTCATATTCAATGAACGATATGAAATAATAAAGCATTTTTTTATAAGTAAAAGTAGATTATATCTTTAAAAAACGTTATGATACGAGAAAACACGATAACATAAAAGAGTAATGCGGTATGTATAAATTATATATAGAAACAGTTACAATTCAAGTCAGCAAAGCTTCTAACAATATGCTTAGCAAAACGACCTTTAATTGTACATTACACCGGTTTTACGTGTATTAATATAAAAACTAAACATTCTAACATACAACTAAAAGCTCCCAAAACGCTTTGTTGCGTCAACAAAATGATTAGGTCATTCAATGTTGATACATGAAGCCGTTTAACGTCGATAAATTAGTGATTTAAAAATCGCTGATTTTTAAATTTCTTACTATACATTAATAACATTATTCAGTAAAAGATTCACCTTCTCATTTGTGTCTATTATCAGAAGTGCTCTTTTCCTTAAATTTCACGGTTTTGATAATCATTTTGCGACGGTCAATTTCCAATTAAAAATAACCTGTAGGATGTTTGAACGACGAATACTTTCATGTGTTGCATTGATTATTTTACAATACGATAATGTATACAATATAATAATGTCGAATTAAGAATATCTAAAAATTTACGAAAAGGAAATTTTAATAAAAATAAGACTGCAAAGTTGCAAAACAAGGATTATGTAATTCGGATTCACCCTATTTTGAAACTTTAATGTGTAATCGATAAAATCTTAATCGTGAAGAATTTATTGTATATTGTTCGTATTTTAATAATATTTCCTAAAATCACGTAACTTGTTTATTTTTAAATTTAAACAATTTTTTTGTGGAAATATATAACAAGTTGAATTAATTTTTGGTTTACCTGATTACAGTAAAGATAAAGAACAGTTTAAACAGTGTGTTAGGAGAAATTTAACAGTGTTATCACGTATAGGACAAGCTGAACTCATTTTCGGTTAATTTATGTAACATCACAATTCTCTTTTCCATAAACATTACAATCGACCAATATTCATAAAAACGTGCACTAATTTGTTTTCATGTTCAATTATTGACTTAGTTACTTCTGAAATTTGTTTTCGTTTTTTTTCCTTTTATAAATGCAGACCCTAATCCATCTATCTGGCCAGTAACATGAAAGTCGTGACGTAAGTATTCGACAGCGTTAGGGGCTCTCGCGCCGCGGGGTGACACCTTACAGCGGAATACGGGGCCCGCCAAAATAAGCATAATGTCGCAGTAGGCGATTAACTGCGCCCGCGACTCCGGCGCACCTGCCGCGCGGGCATCTGTCAAACGACATAGTTAATAACGCGCCGGTAATATCTGAAGACAAATCATCTCTCGGCCGCCTGACGCCTTCTTGATGTTGTCGCTGCCGGCTCCAGATTTATCTTCTAGTTTGTTGTTGTGTCGTGTCTACCCTGGATTTAAATCTAGGGTACAGGTCTTGTATGTGTTATGGAAAAAAAAGACAAAGCATGAGTCGGGCTAATATGAATATTGTTCCGTGTTATAAGTTTAATGTATATAGATATATTAACATTTTGCATGCCTTAAGCGCGAGCGTAAGTATGCTTCTATTGTCGCCTGAAAATCCCGTCTACACTGGGTGTGATCACGATAACTAAAAAACTATTTAACTTTCAAACTTAATTTCTTTTTAAATCTCATCACTAATTGAAAATAATATTGGGAATAATTGTATTCAAAATCACAGCTTAATATAGTACCGATTAGTTGCAATTGATTTTTTTAACTGGCAGTTATTCATGTTTTGATCTGTCATTTCGCTTAAATATCTAAAAATAGAGGTTGATATTGAGCGTGTTTATTTTGCATTATAATGTCTAATAAATATGAAATTACTTATCCTTTTGTCGATTCAAATTTTTTATAAAACTATTTGAAAATCAAAAATAAAAAAGAGGATTTTTGGTGAAAAGCTCATGTTATCATAAACCTCTAATTTAAATAACATACATATGGCAAATTTAGCTTTACAATTTTTTTATATTAGACTTTGATTTTATTTCTGAATTGTACAGTAATGATTGTATAGAATTTAAAAATATATTCAGTAGTAATATTCATGTAATAATTTTCGTCTTATAAATCAATATTTATATCGTAAATAAATTTCTCAGATTGTATATTCACTAATTTAGATTCGTCATCAAGTATGTATATTGTCTAATTTATTATTCTACGCTTTTCGTATGAGATTTGCTCACAAGGTGGTTTTTCATGTTTTTCTTTGTTTTCCCTTTAATTATTCACAACCTATAATCATCTCATCGTTTAAATTAACAAAACACTCAATTAACAACAAATTAACAATCAATCAAAATCTGACCGTTATATAAAAAAATCGGTTGTATCTTTGGTAAGACCTTTGGTTCGATCTTCATTCATCATATCGTTCATTTTGATACGAAGCTTCATAAATATATTGCCTCAATTAAAATTGGATTACATTTCACTCCACCTTGCCGATTCGGTTAAATGACATAGAGAACAAGACCATCGAAATCTGAGCTCAGAATATATAGATTTTAATTCGTCTGCAACATTCTCTTTGCTATAGTCGAAACCATTTTACTCTTTGTAAAGAAAACTCATTTTCAATATATTAAGTCACCAAATGAAAAATCATAATATTCATTAAGTTAGATACCACTAATCTCACCTCTCAAAAATATCTGAAGTTGAGTTTGCTCCTATCGGACACTACGATACGCTGAAATTTGAACTCACGTAGAGCATCGTCGATTCCGAATTCCGGGGACTTCCATCGAAAAATTCTATTTCAATATATACAAAGAGAAAATGTTTACACGAAGCGCGCTACACGCGGTGTTAGGTAAACATTTATTAACATCGTTCATAATAAAAAGCAGATTACGTTAACAGCGGGAATCTCATTCTGCGGTATAAAGCTTTCATTGTTGAAAAAAAAAAAAACAGCTCCCTCGGATGAAGGCCGCACGGCGAGCTCCTCCGGTCCGGGAGTAATTCCGCGGAGTGCATGTAATAATTGCCCGAAATTAAATAACATTTTTCACGACAAAGAAAACAAGGCGAATGAAAATACCTAGTGAGCGGAACGGCGCCGGATCGCGCGTTTCAATCACAATTTTTCAGTTTAATGGTGAATAATGTTGCACGCCTCCGTAATGAAGGAGACAATGGCATTGAAAAATATCGAGCGACGTGGTGAGGGCGGCGGGGGCAAGGGGCCGCGGGCCGGGGGCCGGGTTTTGATGACGTAATTCGTTTACGGAAGAAATATGCACGTTGTTTCGTCTTAATTCGGAATAAACGCAACTAGCTCTCTCGGCACCGGTTTACCTGCTTACCTATTTCTTACATTGGTAGTATTTGGTAGCTGATATTAATCTATGATTACGTATGCGTCGTCGTCGACTGAATCTCATAAATCTAGATCTTTTGAAGTGCTAGTCTTTCTGTCCTTTTGTACATGGACTGTAATTTTTTTAGAACTAATCTATTTATGTTTAAGCAACTTGAAAATTCTGAAAAATAATAAATAAAGCAATGGCTTTTTAAGTTATTAAATGAAAAATTTAGAAGAGTTCGTTTTCAAGCTCACTATAATCGACATAAAATTGAATAAAAACGCTTGTTTTTAGTTACATATAAATTTCATAATATATAAGGGATGAAGATCGATTCAACACTATTATTTTAAAGTTAATCCTAAAACTACGTTATTTTAATCATAGGTTATGGATATTTGTTTCATAAATTATGTTCGATGTTAGTAATCAGCGATAAATGAAATAGTTTTGCTCTATGTACCTTAGAAACAAACAAAAAACAAGTTTCGTTCACAACATCGAAGGTTAATTCTTATTAAAACCACAAAGGCGACGCGGAGGGAAATCAATTCTCGATATTGGCTCTCGGCGGTCGAGCGTATTTACTTTAAGTCCGCGAGGGCCATGTATATTTATTATATAGGAGGCCGGGGCGGGGGGCCGGACAGAATCGGTCTCTCGGACACGCCATTTGAATGGGCGATACGATACTAGGCGAAGAGAAAAAAAACGTGAAAAAGAAGCTCACGTCAAAGGCGCGGTCCGCTTTCACGGGATTGCGCCGAAATCGCGAAATGATATGTTTACGCGGCCGAAGGGCCCCGCCGCGGCCGGCAATCGATACGGATAATCTATTAGAGATATTAAAACGGACGCGAGAAATTTGTACGTCCCCGGCCCGCGTAATAGTTTCCGATGACGGGAAATCTCTCTGTCGTAGCGATATCTCGGGGCGTCCGCGGCGGTGGCGCCGCCCGGACGGGATATGTCGAGCCTCATCTGCCTGCAAATGAAACCTATTTAAAGTACGGGCAAGTCGAGATGGAAACAAAAAAAAAATAATAATAATACGATACGATCGGCGACACGAGACACGATCGGGCGGGATATGAAATATCCGCGACAATAGATTACGCGAATAGAATCAATATAGGCGGCGGAGTGCGGCCCGGCCGGCCGCTTTATATGCGCCATAAAACATAACCGATAACCGACTATCGGTGTCGTATAAAGTCCGGACAACTCTATCGGACGGCCGTGTTTGTGAGAGGACTTCGTCGCGCGTGAATGGCTTTCCCTTTATTAATGTCGTCGTGGAGAGTTATAATATTGGAATTATTGAGACAGTGCCCTTTCGCAAATTTTTCAGATATGTCTTCACCGTTGTAAATAATTGAATATGATTTGAGTCATAATTGAATATGATTTGAGTCGTTTTGGTAATGATTGAAGTAGCCATAAATAGCAGTAATTAAAATAATTAAGAGCGAAATAGTATTACTTACGGGTATGTAAATGATTGCTTTTAAAATTAGGAAAAATTATAACTGTGTTACTATAACAACTTACGATAAACATAGAATTAACGTAACTAGTATATATGTACTACTCTTCTGGAATGTGTTAATAAAATGTTTTACAGACTTTATTCGTGAACTTATGCGTTTGCTACAACTTTAGATAAGGTAGTGAGTAATGGTATTAATAGACGAAATCAAAAAAGGAAGGGACGAGAAGTTTTGAGCCATTTTTTTTAAACTTCACCGACTACGGCGGAAACGCCCCGAGCGAACGCCAAAGGGAGAATCCACCGAAGGGGTACATTAATATGACAAAAGCTATCAGCGTCAGCTGAACAACTGCCATCAACGACAAAAATGAAAAATCTCGGCGGCGTTTATGACGTCACCGCGGCGGAGGCGCGCGGCCGAGCGCGCGGAGACGCGCCGCCATAAAAACGGCTCCCGTGCGGCATAATGAAATTTATTACCGTTCCACGTGCTTAGATTCCGATTTAACTCTATACGCGTGTAAATTATGATTTAATTTAATAACCGCGGCGGGGTGAGAGCGCGTAAAATGTTTTTATGCCAGATAATATACTTTTCATTAACAGTCGCGTGTTCAGCTCTCGATTTTATTCGCTTTTTACGAGCCGCGGCGCGGGCGCTCCGTGCGCGCGGACGACCGGGAAATAAGAGTTTTTTTTTTTTTATGATATCATTTGTGTACTCTTTTTATACGGAGCACTTTGTTCGCAGACGTCGCAGGTCCTCCTTATGGACGCGAAACGCTTGTTATCGATCATATATGTTTTTTTTTTTTATTTGTATATATGTATTGGAAAATTGTGAATACCGGACCCGGCACTTCGTACCCGCGGAGACTCAATTGTCCTGAAATGACATCGACAATTGTCAATTGTCCACGTGCACTAGTACATGCGCGCAGTTCAGCGGACACAAGTTTATATGCCTTGAGAACTCCACAGAGTTCTTGACGCATCGTAGAATAGTGGGTGCAGACGAGAGGGGTAAAGACAAAATAGGCATACATAGGCAAAACATTTATCATCAACATCTTCCAAAGTCGTGTCATGCCTAAAAATTTGAAAACAGAAATACATTTAATAACTGTTGTTCTGTGTTTAGTTACGATGTCCAACATTCGTAGCTGTTATTCAAAAATCTAATTCTCAAATACACCTTCGCCTTTGCCTATATTAATATATAAATGCCTATATTAATATATAAATGCGAGAGAATAGTATTTTTTGATGTTTGTCATATATCTATCAAAACGATTGGACAGTTTTGGACGAACCTTCGCGACAAACTACATTACATTTGAAAACAAGGCTTCACAGATGGGTGACAGATCCTGGCAGTGGTTCAATGCGTATAAAAAAATTTACATTTTCTAGAAAGTTTTAGTGAACTTCTCCATGTAGGTTTCATGATAGTGCTTGACTATTTTTTATTATTAAAGTCTATGACGTCAAGCATTTTTAGGATGTGTTCCCAACATCATTACATTTTAACAATCCGTATACAGAACAACCGCAAGTTCTGAATGGTAAATTTCCATATAACACTACATCATCGGAACACGTACGCATGATCCTACAATTTTTCAGTTGTTAAAGCTTTTCCATTCTCAAAACTGCATCAAGTAATTATTTATAGTTTAAAGTTTAGTAAATTAATTAAACAAAAATTACTATAATACTATTTTTTTGTAGAAAATAAAAATCATTATCCATTGGCGACAAACGATAAAAAAATTAATAGCTCTTATAGAAAGCTGAAAGCGGAAAAACGAGAAAAGATTTAACACAAACGTAATAGGAGCTTTTAATTGTCGTGACTCCACAAAGCTTTAAGTCGAGCTTAAAAGTTGCAATTAGGGCAGACCCATAATAAAGTTACAAAAGTAATATATTATCGAAAGGTGACGGCATGAAATAAAAAGTTATAAAAAAAACCTTTTGTTCAAAAACGTGAAAGTTTTACACATGAACTTAAGTATCTCTAAATGTGTCATATTTTAATATTACTGTTTAAGATATTTTATTATCTTGTGATTAGTGTTGTAATATTATTTACAAACAAACAAAAAAAATGTACATATATGAATAATAATTAACAATATTTTTAGAACTAAAATTATAGATTGTAATAACAGGAACAGGAAATATACAAAGTACGGAGTCCATAACTTTTAAGCTTCATATAGTGAGATATAGGCACTGCTTATGCCAAGAACAATAATGAGCCATCGTTGTACATCATTACCATTTATATGTGCTTGTGACTCATCTCCTTACGGTAAGTTTCACCGTCAAGTAGCGTCAAAACGATACACTTCTCTTAGTATAAGAGCTACCAACGTTTTCGAGCAAGAATTTCAGGTCAGCTGATTTATTGATATGTCGTCTCTCTTGCTCTTTGGGTTGGGGTCTGGGCTGTCTGGCCGGCGGTGGGCAGCCACGTTTCCTGCTATCCTATCTGTACAGGTAATGATACTAACTTTTAAAATCATTTTAGAAGGTTCATTTTAATATTTTAACTTTAGATAAGCTTAACAAACATCCATCTCTTATTGCCAGACATTTTTGTCATTGCTAACAATGAGCCAGACATAATTTGATTTATTTTTTGAATTAAAAATTCAAAGTATTTCAGTTGCCTAATTTTAATATATGTGTTTTAAGTATAGAAAGACTACAAATTAATTTGCAGACACTAATTCTGTTGTTAAACCGTGTATTAGCCAAATATTAAAAATGATTATAAATCAAATTATTTAAATATTTTTAATCCTTTGTCTAATTAGGGTTTTTTCTATCTCGTTCTCAGCAATTTTATTCTGCAATTGTTTCTCTTTCAATCCAATAGTATCATACTATACGAATTTTCAGGACTTTGTCGTTCTAATACGGTTTTAACAACTGAATTAGTGTCTGGCCAGCAAATCAATTTTAGGTCTTTCATGCTTAAACAACATAATATTAAAATTACAGGCAACTGAAATTCTTTAAATTTTAATTCAAAAAATAAATCAAAATTACGTCTGGCTCATTGTTATGACACAAAAATGTCTGGCAATAAAGAGATGGATGTTTGTTCTTATAAAGTTAAAATATTAAAATGAACCTTCTTAAATGATTTTAAAGTTAAGTGTCATTACCTGTACAGAATGGGATGCGCACAGGTGATAACTTCCACCACCGGCCAGACAGCCAGACCCTAACCCAAAGACAAGAGACTGACATATCAATAAATCAGCTGACCTGAAATTCTTGCTAGAGAAACGTTGAGTTCTTATACTATCTGTTCTTAACTTATTTATACGAAGTTACACCGTCATCTCGTAGCGTCCTAATTTATAAGCTGTCCATTTGGTAAGTTAAGAAGCGCATAAGCTGCGCAAAAATAATACAAAAGAGCGAAGTGTGATATCTCATCAACGATGAATATAAATATTTTACTATGCAAGACAATTGTTTTGAATTTGACCTTATATATAATAGGCAATGATTTATTCTAATTCTAAACAAATTCATAATATTTTTACTCGATTAAAAACAGAGGTTCTTCTATTGTTTTATTGCCACACAATTCTATTTTATTATCTATATATATACAAGTTTTCTCATTTAAACAAATCTATGCATTGATATCCCTGAAACGGATCCAGTAATTTCAATGAAAATTTTCACGTTAATAACGTATTGTTTTTCAAATTTATTGATAAGCATGTTTACCCTGGAAAACGAGATTAAAAAGCTATTTTTCTAAACTTTGCTTCATAACTTATTCTCGTAGGAATTTGAAATAATCGCATTGTTGCTGTGCTATTGCATGTAATCCCTAACCCGAACAAGGTTTAACCTAACGTTGTCAATAACAGATGATATTAAGTCAGTGATTGTTTTTTAAATTGTACTCTTTATTTACATATATTATGTATTTAAATATTTATTGTTAGAAATGCACGTAAGGAGTTTTTCCCATGGTAAGTCATATATCCATGCCAAAATTCGAATGACGCCGAGTAAAAGTCTTTTGCTCAGGAACTATTGACTAAGATATTTATCTATGGCATAAGTAATTTTTACATCAAATATTGTACAGATGTTTAATTTTGTATTCCAACGTCGACTACATTAATAAGGGCTTCAAAATGTTGCTTCGATATTTTCATGGATGTTTGCTATAAAGTTAGTTAGACACAAGTTCCTATCTCTCAGCCTAATAGTGCTAAGTAGTGCTCCGGCGCGCGGTTATCGGTACGCGCGGCAGTTCGCCGCTCGGCGCGCGCGCTCGAGTGCTTTCGACTAAGATGTCGAAATTAACGATCTTGATAATATTTGTCGGCTCAGCGCGGCTGGCTCCACTTGTAATTAATTGCACCAATTTGTTCCCCGCTTATGGCGGACATTTGTCAAGCGCCCGCCGCGCCGGATGATTTTCGCACTAACTTCATAATCGATCTTTGGCCGTATCGATTCGGCCCGTGCGCGCGGTCACACCGAATGGCGATTCGTTTGAGTTACTCGCGCCTGTAAGCCATCACAGAAGTATTGTTTCTGATAGTAAATGAACTATTTTTTCCGCTAAGAAAATGAAAAATAGCAGCAAAATTAGGGTAATTAGTGTCTTCAGTGCGATTTTCGAAAATCGAGATTTAATTCGATGACGACATATTTTTGTGTTTGTGTAACACTTAAAATTTTTTTGTACGAAATGATGAATTGAAATTGAAAAGAGTTGATTGAACTTAAATTACCTAAAAATTGACATCAAAAATTACTTAAGTTTTGAAACATTTCAAAAAAACTGTTGTAAAAATATTTATTCTATTAATCTTCTGAACTATTTCTATTCGGTTAATGTCTTCGAGAGCTATCGGAAATTAATAATTTCCCAAAATTGTTAATCATAATAATTTTTGGATTTCATAAAAGATAAGAGTTTAAAATACACTTTTTATAATAACTTTTACATTAATCGAACGAATAACTTTTAAAATCTTAATGCTTATTAAGTTTAAAAGGCGACATCGAATGCCTCCTTCAAAGGATGTCTTTGACAAAATATTTGAAAAAAAATTAAGGTCTTTATTTTTGTATCTGTAATAAACAAGTGTTGTTTGTAATTTTATTCAGTAGATCGTTTTGAGGTCTATTTTGTGTATTATCTAAAGTTGGCGTTTAACAAAAAGTTAAGCCCAATACCGTCCACAACGCATAACAAAGGAACACGAAAAAGTAGTTAATATAAATTTGAAATCGGACCATTGAATAGTTATAAATAATTTTAAACTCAGACCTTTAGGTGGTTTCACATAATGATGAACTCTTTAATTTTCACGTAAACGCGCTGCGTTAAAACCATTAGTGCTTATAAATAAAATAACCGTTACGTGCCCGCATCGTTAAACCTAAAGTAAAATTTAGCAATGATTTAGTTTTATGGTTCAAATATGACTGCAGTTTTACTCGCGTAGACATAGAACGAATTTCTTCATATTTTATTTCGGATTATGTTGCTATCCATTCAAATTCAAAATATCTTTATTTAATAGTTTACAAAATAACATTTTATATACGTCATAATTTTTTGCGAATTTACACTTTACCGCTCGTTCGGAAGGCAATTTTCCCTGAAGATGAACGAGCAAGAAACTTTAGGGTAACTCTTTTCTAATTTTATTATACATAGCCAAAACAAATACAAAACCATCAATGAACGAAACAGCCCGGTAAGAAGTTGAGCCGCTTATGCCCTTGGATATTTGTCTTCTAAATATGCGGAAATTGTGTAATACCCTTTTTTACTGAGTGATTGTTTAATAACACTCTTAAATTTATATTGGTTTAAACCTTGTATATCCACAGGGACCTTATTGGACATGCGCACACAGAGCCCTCTAAATGAAATTGTGACTTTTCACAGTCGACTAACATGTCAACTCAGTTTATTTTTATTTCTGGTATTAAGTTTATGTCGATCGCCATTCCTTTTGAATATTTCTATTTTTTTACATATAATAAATTTTCATAAATTAATTGGGATACCAAAGTTAAGATTCCAATTTCCTCAAACTTATTTCTAAGAGATACACGAGGTCCGAGCTTGTAAATTGCGCGATCGCCCGCTTCTGCAGCACGAAAATTATATGAATATCCACGGCATTTCCCCAGAGCAAGATACCATACGACATCAGACTATGGAATGGCTCTGATCACGGTCCTGTCCATGATGTCCACAATCAGTTCCAGCCTCGATCTTGCTCTCAGTTGCATTATCGGTCCCGATGCCGATCTTGGTCTTACCTTGGATTAGTAATAATAAATTAACGTTTTACTGGTATTTATACATTTTTTACATAAAAAATATCCTATATCCTATTTAAAAATATAATTTACGTCTATGCAAAACTTGATTATAATCCGTCCAGCCGTTAGCGTAGATCCAAAGAAATAATAATGTAAATAGACCAAAAGAATCTACAAACGATTTCGTGCCGAATGGTTAAAGTCCTATACCTGAACATGCATATATTCAGTAGCATTTAGCTGAAGCTCGTACAAAGAATTATTGTTTTAATTATTTAAATTAAGGCCGTTTCATAAGCTCAGGTTCAAAATTATTGACCTGTAATAACTCAGAAGGCAAATCGCGTGGAAATCAAGTGATAATATTTTTTCAAAATTTTACTCCTATAACTATAGTAACAATTTGTTCTACAAAAATAAATACTGTTAATAAATGGGAGTTCGAGGATTGAGACTGAGTAAAAAGTAAACACAGAAAAGCAGACGGTATATATTCACCAACACTGAGACACAATAAATCACTGCAGAACCGCTTTAACACTTTTAGTTGTTCGTACTTGACTTGTGAATGCTCTGACCGCAAAAATAAAAGTAATTACTCAGCGTTCGAATATTGATATATATATTTTTCGACTTTTGGTTTCGAAAATTCTTCGATCGTAAACAAGTCATAGTTTATTTACAAATAAAAAAACCAGACATATATACATTTAAATCTAACACAAACAAACAAGATTTATTGAACTCTGGGCCAATACAACCCAAAATAAATATCTTAAAAATGTAACAAGACTAGGACATGTCGACGAAAATGTGACGGAAGACGGGTGGGGAACTTTTTTACGGTTTATAGGATATTACTCTTATTGTCAGGTCCCATAACCTTTTTATTTGAATTTAAGCAGGCTTTATTAATTCTTTATTCTGGTATTTGTTAATTACTCAGAATTTACTACAATGGCAAACGAAACTGCTTCTGTGCAGACAAAATTGAACGTGTACATACGGAAATTTTGCGCCTGGTTTAGTTCGGTAATTAAAATTTCTTTTCACAATTTCCGTTAGCCGCGCGCCGACCGGATGTTCCATCTGGCAGCATAATTGGGGTAGGCGGCGTGTGGATTATACACGTGTATAGATCAGGTGTGAGCGGATATTGTAACCGTTCGAAACGAGGAACTTTCCTTTCCCATCCCGGTGCATACTTTAAAATCAAGAGAAAAAAGGGTCTGACATTTATTCGATCTCTTTGATCTTGCGGTTTAAAGTATTAACCGACAAAATACGTAGTCCTTTATCGACGGATTCGCATTATACGTCGGTGCTTTGCCCGTACTACAATTTTTCTATACGAAGGTTTATATTTGGTACACGGGCGTGTGGTAAAGTTTTAAATAGGGAAGGATCATTAAAGGCAATCAATCAATAGTCATAATGCTATTTAATAAATAATTGGAAACATACAATAATTAGGGTATTATTTACCAAGTTGGCTTTTTTCACTTAAGTATCGTGAAAATAGTTTATTTTTAACTTAAAAACAAATCCAGAAAAAAAAATACGATGCCGTTTAACGCTGCCTAAATAACGATACTTTTCCCATTTAATTATCACGGGCTTTTTGTAATTTTTAGCAAATAATTTTTATTTTGTTTATTATACTCTTCAACTTATCAATAATGCTTGATTCTGCTTCTATTAGGATCCTTTTAGATGGGGAATTTTTCATATAGGCTCAAAAAATTTATTACATGAGTTTTGAAAAGGTTTAGTGGTTTTACTGGTTATTTTGATTAATCTGCTTACTAATTAATTCTTATTCTGAATTTCGTGTAAGATCTTTTATTTTAAACTTTCAATAATCAATGATTACATCAGAATAAGAATTAATAATTAATGACATCAGAAGATCCTATCGCATTTCATACCCTATTACTATAGGACATGAAATGCGATAGGATGTTCAGCATGCAAGCTACCTCTCTGTCAAACTTCATCAAATTGGTGGGTGATACGGACATGAATAAAATAACAAACATACAGACAGCAGATACACTTCCTGTTCTTTTGAACTTTTGCCCGCAGCTACACTTTCTTAAACAGGTTTATATCAGCGGTGGCTATCGCACTGCGGCTTTCGCGATCGCTCCCGCACCGCCTGTAGTGCGCCTCCGGTGACACCCTCGCTTCTAATTTGTTCCAGTTTCGTTTCGTTTTTAAATAATGTGAACATTTCCTAATAATTCCTCTAGAACCTCAAATAACCAACTAAGTTAATAAGGGAATATTAAAAATATCAGTCAACTTATAATGTTTTTTAATAATTTTCATTGAACTGTTACCCATAGAACCATAAAAATAATATAGACTAAATCCTTTTTCTTAAATTAAACTATCTCTTTGCCAAATTTCATCGAAATCAGTCAAATTATAAGAGTGCTTATTAATCTCTCAGAACACAAACACGCAAGTATAAGCCACTCGAAACACTCGTTCTGGGATAATAAGCAAATTGTATAAATTTCAAAGATATTAGTCAAACTAAATGGGTTCTTCGTAATTTTCATGGAACTCTGAAATATCTACCTTGTATATTTATCTGGCTTCTAGCTATTTCAATTCTATATTACATTAAAGACCATTAAACTATGAGAATTCTTAGTGATTTTCACAGAACTCGAAATAAATGTATCGTATGTACTTTAGATGTCTTCCAATTATCTTATACTAATTTTTATTGAAACCCTTTACACTATAAGGGTCCTTAATACTTTTTAGGAACCCTAAAAAAGGATTAAACCCTTGATAGCTTTTATTGTAGATAAATTTCCTTTACGGCTTCACCTGTATGGACATAGAATGAAATGATACATATTTTATTATTGACTGATGACCTTGTGCCCATCGTGGTCCAGATTCAGCTCTGCGTGCTCGATTTCGTCTCGATCTATATTCTGATTTCGGTTCTACCTTCAATATTGATCCCGGTCCACCTTTGATTCAGTTCCGATACACCATCTCAGTTTCACGAGTTTTACAGTTTTCAGACAGGAACCCTAAATAAGTACGGGTTAAAAGTATCCTCAATATAGACCCGTAAACTCTTTTATTTTCAGTGAAAAGGAAATCATGATTGATTCAACTACTCCAAATATGCCATGGGAAACAAACAGACAGACATAAAGATATAAAAGGGTTATTTTTTTTATGCAAACCTTGCCCTGACAATTACGAACACAACCAAAAAGGAATCAGCCAAATCGGTAAAACTATTTTTAAATTTTAGCCAGACTAACGAACAGAAATTCGTTTCATATATAATAAATAGATAAGCAAATGCAATAAGCATCTGTTTTTCTATTACTTTTGGTACGGAAAGTAATTTAGGATACCTAACAAGAACAAAGTATAAAGGAAAAGCACACTTTTTTTTTCAGCCTTCGTTCGCAACATTTTTATCCGAGATGGCGTCATTAAAAATGCAAAGCTTAGCTGCAGCAAATCGAGCGGGGAGAGTACCACTTAACAATTCACACAGCCGAGGGCCGGCGCGGCAGGGCCCCCGCCCCCAGCACAATACGAGAAAACATTACTCGCCGTCGCGGCTACACTTTATGGGCGGTGAAGCTCGACTTCAACGACTGCTTTCGACGGATGAGTCGAGTCGAACGCGACGGTAAGATACGCTCATCGATGGATGTCATCTGCTTAGTCACTGTCTAAAATAGTTTAAACAATAAAAAATTAAAGGTTAGTTTCATTTCAAAGCGTAACTAATGTTTACCTATCCACCTACCGCCATGGCGTCTAGCCGTCCGACCTTCCAGATGGTTGATGATAACTGAACTTAATCTATCCGGTTATCCGTTTATTGATCTAGTCAGCCATTCACTTTCATCCTAAAATCCACCCGGCTATCCACCTTTTCGCTCTTCACGTTATCTATCCACGCGCATAAATTTAGGAAAATATTTTTTGCTATATATATAACATATAGTACGAATATGAATAAATTTGGTTTATGAACATAAAAACTGATAATAGCTCGACCAAATCGACACCCCACAGGTCCATATTTTGAGATTTTCTTCTTTACTATTAATTTAACATATTGTTAAGATGGGCCCTTTTGGCTTTAAATGTATAATTTGCTCATGAGTCGATTATAACATCATCTATCGAATCTTAGCTATGAACCATCGTTTCGACAATATGAATATAGTTATTACAGTAAAATAATCTTATTTCTGATTTATCAAATTGGCTTGTAATGCGAATATAGCGCAACCTATCTCATCTTAACATAACTGCAAACCATCGTCTCAACAATATAAATATATTGTGTGAGCATTACTTCAATTGGTGAAGCCGTTTCACGATCACTAACAAACACACACAAGACATATATCAAAGTTTGAGTAAATAAAAAGAGAAAAATTTTATTTTTTTGGAAGTTCTATTGCATTCAGTATGTGGCCATGGCCATATCATTAATAATAACTCTCTCCAGTAGCGCCTCTATTGGAGGAAGTTATTCTACACCTTCCGTCTTCTTTTCTTCCATTCTTAATCTATTTTCGTGAACAGCCACTTAGAAAGTTATTGAAGTGCGAAAGATACATGTAAAATTTCGTGAGTCCATATCAGAAGAGTCTATTAAATTTAAAAATTTGCAAGAAAAATGAATGAAAACTGATACGAGTTTTCTTTGCACAATCAGCTCACATTTCTTGTTACTTTTTCGAAATGTATCGATGTATAAATTTCAAAGTACATTAAAAGTCCTAATCGCAAGGATCAGGGCTTTTGATGAACCATGAATCTTGATCATATAGAATTTTGCTTTAAATTATCCGCTTTGGTTTTACGGATTACTTATTCCTATTTTTAAATCGATATTAAATTAATTTTATTAAATCCATGAATATATTGACTAATTAAACGACTGTCAGCTGTCTATTGGAGTACTGTTAGTTTTATATTTTACACTACCAAAAAATTATGTGAATAAAAAATAGGGTTGTTGACTGACATTGTAAACGAAATTAGTAAGCCTACTACGTATGATAACAAAAAAAATGAAATCGCTAGTGACAAATTTGCTAAATTTTAACTTTCGAAGATATATGCCTATAAAATACTCTTAGTGATCTCTCTAAGTCATATGTGTATTGGTAATTCAAAATATTTACATATTGGAAAAAAATACTTACATTATTTTATAAAAAAATAATTGCATTTTTTTTTATTAAAAAAAGAATACAGTCAATTGCCATATTATCAACAATACCAAAACGAGTACATATATCAGTATATCTATTTATAAACACTATACACAATTTTCTTAAACTTTTTATTATGTTGTAATATCAACGATAATGCAAACTCGGCGATCGAACATTGCAGTGAGGAATGTTTACACACGAAGTATTTATTAAAATATGTGTTACTTCATAGCCTATTTGATATAATTAACCAGCCGCAATCGCCAGTCACAACGGCGACGAAACACGAGGATATTATTAAACATAAATCCACTTCCGCAGCCGCGGCGGGAACGTAACGAGATAACTAATTTACGGCGGGGATAAACCCTCACTAGTTGCGGAAAAAGTTGGGCGATAAAACACGACAGCGGCGCGGACAGAGGCGCGCTCGGCCGGGGCGCGATTCATTTGCATGCGAGACGATGCGAATAAATATTGCGCGACGGGCTGGAGGCGCGGCCCGTCTTCACGCATTGTCTTACGGGCTTCAATCGCCCCGCGGTCGACGAGTGTACACGATTTTTTTATTTACGGTCGAAGGGCTCGGGCCTCGAGACGTCTACGCCGGCGCCGTAGCCGCCGATGTTGTGATAACGTCCGGGAGTCGATGGCTCGTCGTGCCCTACGAGGCACGGAGCGAATGGTTTTCATTTGAGAATCGTCGGTTAATTCGTTTGCTGTCAGGATTGAGCCCGATGCCTTTAATTAAAAATTAACAATATATTTGCAATTGTTATTATTCACTTTATAAGAAATCGTTTTACGTGTCAGATATTTTTTTAAAGTTTCATTTTTATCTTTTTCTTTTTTGTAGATGTAAAACAGGTTTGTGTGAAACCAACACTTCTGTAATTATTTGTTTATAAGTTACAGTGGATAGGCTTAAATTTTGGCATAAAGATATTATAGCTTGGCGATTGTAACACGGGCTCACAGTTGAATTTTGATTTAGTAAGTTAATTTCGAGGAGCTAATTGCCAAATTACATGAAAAAAACTTATCCCATGTGCATCGTGTGAGATATAAAATTAAGGTGAATATATTTCTTGATTATTTCATAACTATTAAACAATTGGCTAAATTTCCATCAAATATAACTAAGAACAATTCCTATTAAACTAGGTGTAAAAAAAAATGGTTGTCTGTAAAGTCGTTTCATGAGCGATAATTTTACGTTATAACGTCATAAGAAAACATTGATGAAAATTGCATACTTTTATGATTTGAATTGAATTATTATCACTTGCTGTAATTGTTGTTGTAATAAACAATGGAAACCACATTAACTTTACACTTCACTTTATAAACAGTTGACAAAACAATTCACGTGTAGGTTGTGTGCGACCGCTGTCTCTCTTCAACTCGGACGCATTGGCCGATGGAGTGGAAAAGAGATCGCTCGTACCGCGCTCTCGCTTGCACGCTCGGCTCAGGCGGAACGCGAAAATGAGTCATGCTTTTTCGTGCGTGCAGCCACTGTTCATTGATTTATAAGACGTTATCACGTCAAAAACATTGAAATTAGTAAGGCCGCATGGGAAATAAGAAACCACAGACAGGCATACAGACATACGTGCCGAACTAATGCTAACAGGGGAATATGTCGTTACGATTCCGGTAGCGGTAACGCCGCAATCGGCGATCGCACATCTCGTCCGCTTACATCTGTTCGGTAAAAGTTTACCTAATTATCCGCAATGAAATTAATCTCGACCCTACTTAGTAGTGTTGCGTCCGGATCGAGTTACTTCCCGGAATCCAATAAAGCCTAATGTCACTATAAGAAACGTGTTAATGGTCGCTATTTATCGCGCGCCCGCGCCGCCGGCCCCGCCCGCCTTGCCCCACTCGGCGCACGTGAAAAATAACTATACTCACTGAAATCGATACGATCATAATGAGTGAAGGGTATTTTTCTTCAAAAAGTGTTTCTACTCTAAAGGGATGTAAGCTGTGCTTTGGCATAAACAAGCTATTTAAATTTACATAAATTCTTGTTATCAACAAAAAAACTATTTTGTTGCAAACATTCTTGAAAGTTTGATTTTTGTCGTACCTAAGATCGAAATATTCATAAAGGGAATATTTAATCACAGATATAATCAGAAAAAGTTACTTAAACGTGGCTGAATACTGCTGATATCTTCTTAAAATTATCTCATAATATGAATAAATATATTTGGAGAATATAATTGTAATATAAAATAAGGTGTTTCAATGTTTAGAAATAACAGTTCCAATAAAACATTCTGATCTTGTTTGAGTGTAAATATTTTAAGCGACGTCATAAGTTTATTATGTGACTCTAAAAATATCGTATGTACTCATACTCAACATACTCAACTCATACTCAACAACGGACTAAAAAATATGAAGATCAAGAAATAAACCAGCCACGTTCAGTTAGACATTTGTTATAAAACTTTGAAAAAAAATTACATATACTGTAAGTTACACGATAATGAGTATTGAAATGTATTGTGTTATTACTATTGAATATTCCTATTATTGCTATTGAATCTTTTAAGGTAATATTTATTTTGAAGTTTTCCTATAAGTATTAGATATTTAATAGTTAGCTAAAGCTTGTTATACTCTTATAGAAAATAAAAGGATCTCAATCATGTAAAGAAAAATGTCGGTATATTCAGACAAATTACTTACTTAAATTTTATGTCTAGAATATTAGTGAGAATTCTGTCACAATTATACAGAACAGAAAAACAAATTTTTATGACAATAACACGGAATTATGCTTGAAAATCATATGATTACAAAGAAACTATACTAAATAAAATTATTCCAGTGAACGTATATATAGGTTAAATACATTTACTTGCATCTAAACATACTTTTTAAATAAAAATATCAAAACCTGTATACGCAAAAAGTTCGATATGAGAGTTTTAGATGTTAGAATTCCATGCAAAACTGATTATACGCAGAGATTAGAAGAAAATCTAAGTCAATTGGGAGTTCTAGAATGTGATAATCAATAATTTAGTGAAGTTAGAGCACTAGCTCCCACATTTCAGCGGGGCCGTAGGCCGCGGTCGCGTCTCGGAGTGTATTGCGGCGTTCTCGGCCGACTCTAATGAGAAACTATCAAACTCTGAGAACGCGTTTGTCTTGTTAATGCTGATATTCAATTCTCGGGGTGCGACGACTCGCTTTTAGAATCGGGGCCGGATACCTCCCTCCGTCTAAAATTGTGTTTACCTTACGTGTTCCTGTATTAATATGGACGTTGAAGTTGGCTACGTATCCACGTCCCTATAATAATAAGCTTCAATAAGCCTGCATATAAATATTTATATTATTTTGATTCTTTTCCTAATATATTCACACCAATACGATTGATCGGCGATATCAAAACGGTGACTAAAATCAAGAGAAAACGCCTATGGTCCCAAAATTGATTGCTTTGTATAGTATTTAAGAAACTTACAAGAAAAAGGACTAACCTTTATTGAAATTAAATTACAATTTATTTACTTCTTCGATCAATAATATTATTTATTTTCAAAATCAGACACGCTCTTTTTAATAACAATAATATAGCATATTGTTTTTCGATTCATTGAATTCCTTCGATTCATTAATTGTTTTTAATCATGGAAATACTATTAAAGACAACATCATAATCTTTATTTTATTAAAGTTTAGTTTGTATTTTCAGTGCAACAAGAGAGATATGCAAAGATCGTACGATTTGGAAATTCGTGGTCTTCACCTACCCTTCTAGAAAATAGGCGTGAGTTTACAAAAATTAAAAATTTCATTAGGTATAATTAGAGAATACGTGGATTATTTTTTAGTCTCAGGAAGGAAATACCGAGATAAATGAAAGCGCAAAAGAATGAACGAAACAAGATAGAGAAATATCAACGAATCAGCGAATAGGATTCAACGTCGCGAGCTTTTTATGCCACTAAATAATACTATAGGTAGAAAGGTCCTTCGAATATTATCCTCATATCGCCACCGATGTATAACACTTATATTGGATTTTCTCTATCAAGTCCGGTCAATAAGCTAAAAGAATTAATACCGAGCATATTGCCCGCCATCACAGATTCAATCCTAAATATTTCGCGTCCAAGTTGAGTTTTTTTTCTACTAAGTCTTAGAGATCAAAGTCGCGTATGCACAGTTTCAGTCGCGTTTGGAAATACAAAGGCAGGAAATACCTACCCTTAAGGCAGTGTTGATGAATCTATTACTAAGAAATTTCATTTTTATACCCAAAACTCCTTTTTTATAAAATTGAACAAGTAACAGTTTCGTTCATTTTCACATTATATTCATTATTATAATACTTATTTCACTACATAATCTACGTCAGGTTAGAGAAGCTATTGCAATTATACGTTCGGAAAGACGTAATTATTACAATTAGGTTAGAGCATATTATACACTCGGAGTAGCTATAAGATACTCCGTATAAGGTATGATAAAATATTCTTATAACAGGTATTGTTAAATAAGTATCATCTATTAACGATACGTATACAACAATAAACTTTTAAAATAATTAATTAAATAATTTACTCAAATCAATTATTAGTATTTTGTAATGCTTAAGGGGAAAGAATATTTAGTATATTTAATGTCAGAGAGTTTTTTTTTAAAGAAAAATGTCGCGCAACACCTGAATTAGTAAACTTTGGGGGATCATAATTTTCTTGTGATATGTACTTGAAATTTACGTTTGTGTCTTAAAAAAATCCTCTTTTATAAACAAGTATAAATTAGTTTTTCTTTAATATTTTTGAGTAGAAGTCAATAATCCCTCTAAAATTATCTACATTTTTGTTGCAAATTTCAATTATATATTATCTGAATTCTCACAATATAAAGAATATCAAATGTAAATATGTGAGTTGTATTGCCATGGTTCTACAGTGTTCCTTATATAAACAAAAATAATATTTTTAATCTATAGTCCCGCGCTACAGTGTTTGTCTTTCAATAAAATCGGCTTTCCTTGCCTATTTTGGAATCAGTTTTTTTGCGCTACTGCATTATTTCGGAACATTGAAAACGTGATAAACTTAAATCAAATGCTGATTCCAAGTACACAGGCGACAAGTACTGTACAAGTTACAGGCGAAGTCGTGATTACGTTATATGTATAAGAGCTCTGTGACTTAGCGCTGTACCTTGTATTGCCGTCATAGGCTTGAATATTTTCTAGAATCATAATCTGCATATGTTTTTAAATTTCTTTTGCTAAATTCTTAGCGGTCTCTCACGTATTGCATGAAGAGATGAGGGATTGTATTTCGTTAATAGGAGCTTACAAAGGCAATATGTCGAAAAGCAATGAGTTGCGAAAAAAAAAGGTTGTATCACTTTGGCACGCAAAACACCATAACCGCTCAACACGCAACCACAACACGCAATATTCGAATTATTATAACATTGTATTCGGTCAATACTGAAATATAATGTAAAGGTATAGTTTATTTTCTACAGTCAGTGAAAAATTGGAATGTTAGTTTTAATGTTTATTTAGTGCACCGCAAAATATTTGTAAGACCGTCAAGTCCATTCGATCGGCCATTTATTCATCCTAGTATCGTAAAATGTATAAAGTACCGAGTGTAGTGAAAATTTTAATGGAATTCTTAACTTTTATATTGAAATATGAAAATTAGATTTAACAAGCATTTTCTCATACATGCAAAGGTTTTATAATATTAACAAAGTTGTTAAATATACAATTTATATAAGTTCTAAGACGATAAAAATAGAAGACACAGATTCTTCTCCATTTACGAGGCAGTGGTTAGGAGATACAATTTTTTGAGGAAATAAGCAGACAAAAATGCATGTAAAATGTGGGATTTTCATGACCTACGGATACTTGTCAAATATATTTTTTTAAACGTTTTTTATTTCCTTTCATAATTATTTGTGGTTCTATCTTGATTTATTATGATATTATTAACGCCTGACTTTGTGATTTTTTAACACTTGTAATGTAAAATGCACTACATCTAAACATGTTTAATTTAAAGTACTGTCGTACATTAGCGACTTCGAAATCTTGATCTCCTTGAAAAAAATCATTCTTGTAACTCAACTAGCCCCGACGGAAAGGGGTGTCAAAAAGAGCTGGGAATTATACATTTGTAGTTCCAAGACGGAAACTCAACTTTAATAACACCCAAAACATAAACTGTGAAAGAATCAAAAGTTCGAAATATCAAGTTACAGAAATTCTGTCGCTCGTCCCGCATAAACTGCATTCCCAAGCATTCAACTAGGTATTTCCTTGACGCTTCAATTCAAAAAGTGGATGTAAAACAAAGTTTTCCTCCGTACACGTCGAGGGCGACACGAAACTTCCTAATTAAGGGTCAAAAGCGCCGCATCGCCTTCCGCCCGCGGCCGACTTCCGCACGGAACATCAAAAACTATCCACCGCCAAAACAGTTCCGCGCCCGACTAATGGACTTGCAGTTCGGAACCCGCCCGCGCCACGGCCGCTACAATGACGCGCGTCGCCGACCAAGTTCTGCCTAAGTAGCTTTTCCTGTAAACTTACCGTTATTGAAATGTATAAGTAGCCGCTGTGATGATTTCCATGTTGTCACACGCTTGACGAGCCACTTTTCATATCTACCTTTTAAATGATATTTCTAGATCTGACGTTGGATTAATTTTGTCATTACGTTTGTAAGTAATGCATTAAGTTTTATTTTGAATTACATAGTAATTTATCACTGTATTCAATTTGCTAACAATAGGTGACCGAATTGCATTTCAGTTTGTCTATTTCAAATAAGATTTAAGATGTCAAAAAATAGTTAAATCTATTGACCAGTAGTTATTAGCTTAAGACTGGACCGAAGCGATCGCGACGAGGGAAAACAGTATTTTTTTATAGTTAAAAGAAGTAACAGCCGGGCACTTAAGTCAAATCGAAAACACGGAGACACAGATTTGCGAAAGTGTGGACCGTTTTTTTAATCGGGACACCGGGGTAACGGGTACGGACAAATATTTTGCCACTTCGGAACGTTACCTGACCGGGGAAGTGGCCGGGAGCCGGGAACAAAGTAAATATGTCCCCGCTCACCGCACGCCCCGCGTCCGCCCCGCGCCGCCGCCGGGCCCGTCTCCGTCCCCACATTTTATCGGGAAGCGATCGGCGCTCGGGTCGGGAAATGAATTTAAAACGTGTTTGCGGGTAATCTGTTATCGGCCCCTCGCCTCCGCCGCGATATAGACGTCCGAGGCCGCGGCGCGCGCGCCCGCCGGGGGATGCGGGCCTAATGTGTGGTTGTACAGTGTGCCCTGGTAGTCCTTCGTAAATGAAAATTTCTGAAACTTTTGTTTATTCGATTATTCCTGGACGATATTTCATATAAGCCTATCCGATTTAACGAGGGAAATTATTGTTTGATACGATACACCAACGAGTAAATCCCCCTTTCGTCGCACAAAACAGCGTATAGATTAGCGTTACTTTAAAGAGAGACTAGATAGGACCTTAATATGAAACAAATATTAACTATGACATCAAAAGCGAATTAAAGATTTTCATTTTAAATAAATGAATTTACGTCTAAAACATGACAATGCTTATAAATGTCCTTTACATTCTGAATCCATTTAGCTACTTCGTCAAATACATTCTTAGAAAGGTATATGAACGTAGTTTGGTTTGGTTTGAAGTACTTTTAAAATAAATAATTTAATAAGAGATATCGGGAACTTGAACAAATGAGTAGACGTTATTTAAAAAACCTCAATATTTCGTTGGTTTATCTTCAATTTCATCAGGCAATTATGGATATCATAGTTACAAATAGCAAGATAATCATGACATGTACTTGAAAGAATTATAATGATTATATTAAAACAATAGCTTAAATTAATAAAACATACAACAATTAAATCCATTATAGAAGTAATTTCTAAATAATGGTGTTATCAAGCACTTAAGATAGGGTTAATAAATAATTAATACAAAAAATTATATATTTTCTTTCTCGTTGAGAATTCTAATCCATAATAACAGGTCAATGTATAATGAATGTGTAGTATGTATAATAAAACAAGATCAAATTGTTTTATTATGCATTGGCCTGGTATCATGGGCTAGAATTCTCAAAGAGGATGCTGACCTCAGAAGTAAATATATATTTTTTTGTATTGATTATTTGTTAAATCTTAAATAGATGATAACATATTTTTTTAAAAATTCCTTCTATAATGGAGATAATTGTTGCGTGTTTTATTAATTAGAGTTTTGTTTAATTCTTTTTTAGAGTAATTCTGTATTTGTAATGTTTCAAAATATTTATATGAAGTACGTCTCTTAAAACATGATAAAAACGAGTATATGGATAAAGAATATATGGTAGGAAAGAAAATTTTAATTACGAAGCTGGTTATGTGTTTTAATCACGTCTTCTTCATATTAAGTAAAATGTAAATGTAACATAATTTGATCGTAAAAGTTTTCAAGAACTGCTATCGATGATAATGCGCAATATTGTAGTGACACCTACGAAGAAAAAAAATTAAAAATTACATATTAACAATTGTTTAGATAATTATGAAACGCGTTGTTCAACAGTTACAAATGACGCAAAGCTAACAACGTTGAAAGCTAATAAACAGTAAACTACACATTTGAGAGAAAAATCGCTTAACACTCTTTAATGTATTTTTAAATATCTATTCAACAACGCCGGATATAATGGAGTGCGTAAAAAAAATACGTTGTTCAATTGTAGTTCTTTTTGTACTTTCTTTTTAAATTTGTATGGCAGTTCACACAGGCCATTTTTTATTAAAATTAATAAATAAATGGCAGAGTTTGAGTCTGCGACATACGAACAGACATTATAAAACCACAATGGTTCCACGGGCTCTGGTGAAATTTTACACGTGCTTTATGAGAACCATTATATATACGCGTAGTAAAAAAATCGGTTGTCTGTAAAGTCGGTTTGCTGACTATAGTTGAACGTGACAACGTCATAAGAAAATACTGATGGAATGGTTTCATTTTTTTGAAATCATAGTAAAAATCGAAATGATTATCGAGCGTATCGATAATCATTTCGATCGAATAGTAAAACAATTGATTTTTTACTCATCGTGAAATAGTTCTATTAACTTATTGTTACAGTTTTGTCAATTATAGCATAACGTACAAGCGCTGCACTAGCGGACCGATGCTATTTATTTTAATGATGAAAGCACGAATATTCGACAATATATCACTGAACAAATATTTAATATCGAAAGAATCATTACCTTTATCGCCGCAATTATCATTGCTATAAACAATTGACACCACATTCACTTTTCGCATGCATTGACAAAATATGGTAATGTAGTATTATGCTCTCAGTGGTGGAACGCCTCCGAGGCAGTGCGCTCTGCCGCATGGGCCTCATGTTTTTTCGTGCATTCAGCTGAGCTCCATCGAATTATATGACGTTGTCACGTCAATAAAGAAACAAAATTAAACAACATATGAATCGATTACTAACACTTTTTCGACTCATCGTTTCACACGGGCTTGTCCTACCGTAAGCAGAAAAAACTTACCTATAGGTTTGATGTTGCGATATGTGAATTAAGTGTAAATAAGTATTGATAGCCGAAAAAACGTTATTTACCTAATTAGGTAAATATACTGTTTTTCGGTTCTCAAGATTTGGGGACGTTTTGTTACTTTTGTATGCAATTAACATTAAGTCGACGCGTTCAACGCGCATTCGGGAGGTTTCTGAATTGTAATAAATTCGTTAGAGTACGATAACAGCGAACAAAACGAATAAACCGACAGAATGATACGGTGTATTAAAAGCAAGAAATATAATTTCTCTCGTTCTTGCGATAAATTCAAGTTTTTCAACTGAAATTTTCAGCTACAAAACTTTACAAAGCTCTATGTAATATTAAATTACTTAAATGAATCAGCGTCTCGCCTTTGTACATAAAATGTTCATTGTTAAAAGTAGTGGCCCATAACTACGAAATTAAACAGCTCGAAACCGTCGAGGGCGGGCGTGACTCGCGCGCCGTCGGGTTAATTATTTCGTCAGCGGCGCCCGCTAAGCCGCCGTTACAGCGCTCGCGGCGCCCCCGTTCGCTCGCAAACGCCGTATAATACGCGGCGATGTAAAACTCTTATTGTATTATTTTAGTGTCCCGGATACTGTGGTGGCGAACGTCTCGTAAAACAAGCGCAGCTTTCGACGTTACGCATCCGAGGCGCCGCGGGCGCAGCCGTCCCTTAAAAGTTCGGACGGCCCGACGTGAGATCCACGTCAATTTTTACGATCGCGACCGCGTGCGGCGGCGACGAGCGAGCGTCCGACCAGACGTATGCGGGCTCTCACCACGGCCCCGGGAGGAAGTTACCATTTCAAATGTAGCGGAGGTGCAGACGAGAGTGTGGCGTCGGGCGCCGTCCGATGCGAATAAAAATGCATATAAATAAAATATGGAGCGCAAGACAAATACGATGAAATATTCACAGGAGCTCCTCGCGACTATGACTTACGACGTCGTCTCGAATACTTCAAAAATATATTTTACTTAACATCCACCGAGAGTCACATGTAGTTATACGAATGTTATAAAGAGTATTTGATTTGGATTTAATACATAAAAAAAATAAAAAAAATATTGTATAATTAATATATAATTACAATTGCATCTCGATTTTTATTCGAGTTTTTAATACTAACAAGCAAGCAGTAAGCGTATTGTTCTCGCTTTTTACCCTGACTTCATTGGAGTTCCAGTTGTTGACAGTTATTCCTTTTTAATTGATCTATTAATATTTATCTCTTACTTCTATTTCTATTATTCAATAGGTATACGTTCATACGTAGTGATATTATTAATGATTTTATACGTTTGTTAAATAATACATGTGCTAGATTTTAATGTATGAGTTATATTCATTTTCGAGACAACATCGAAAACGAAAGAAATAAATAATTCTTCGGTGAACTCATGAAAATTGTATAACCCGACAAAAGGAAAAATATACATTACCGTAGTTACGCACCATAACTTTGTGCATCACATTGAAAAGGGACGTGATCGATTTTCATTCAACACCCGATCTTCGAGCGTTCATCGGATTCATATTTAAAGCGAATTTAAAGTCTTGCCTCGCTCAAACAAGGATATCGGGCTAAGAAGGCGCCCGCCCCGATTTGACACGCGGGCCACGTCTGGGCGGCGCGCGCGCCCGCCGCGGGTCGTTCGACGGCGGAACGCTTTCGGCGCAATCTCAGCCGAGCCAGGAAACGCCGATTTACATAGCCGCTGTCGGCGCGATGGTGCGTGGCGACTTCAAATACGAATTATAATACCAAATTGAATACAAAACTTTCCTTTCAACCTCGAGTAATGGAGGAGTCTATGCTCGAACACTCGAAGACAAATAGAATGGCGGAGCAGACGACACTCGCTCTGTTCAAATAATAAGTGCCTCGCGCCCTTTTTCTGGACTTTTTGTTACGATAAATTTTTACGCTTTGATCTTTCCAATTCAAATGGGCTTTTTGCTCGTAGAGCTCAAAGTTATGGGAATATTTGGAGCTCAGCTTCGAATCGTTTTAAGGGCTTTCATCTGCGCGAAATCGTAAAATCGCCCGATGTTAAATAAGATCCTGCTAATATATTTTTCAGGACGTCTTTACACGGTCAAGATTCAAAATGAAGAAAGAAAATTACTTGATCTATAAAATATTCTTGTTCAATAAAAGATTTAAATTTTGTATAAGATTACAATCGGAATTAATCGTAAAAGAACTGTTTTCGTTATTATTATTATATGAAAGATTATTTTTGGGTGTCGTTCATTTTCAATTGAAAATAAATAACACCTTAATCTTAACACACTTCTACATTTATGACTTTTTTGGCCCCCTTTTGTAATGCAGCGTGTTAAAGATAAGAAAACATCGGAAAAATGTGAAATAACATTACAAAGATTTAGAATCATAGCAATGGTGGAGATTTCTCGCGAAAGAAACTCTAAGCGTTCATTATTTTGTTCCGAGTTATTTGGCGCCCAACGCGGGGCGAGCTCAACTGAGAATTTCGCGGTACGCTGCCGGGAACGTCTGCCAAAAAATCTCTTTCAACATTTTAATAACGCTCAACTTGTTAAAAAAACCAGTCAAGAACAAAAATATTTGAATTAAATAAGATTTTGGGCTTAAGAAGAATATAAATGTATGCATAGTACAAGAAAGTAATGTCAATTGCGAATACGGTGCATTATTCAAATAAACGAATGGCACGTTAACATGTTACAAAGTAAAGAATGCGATAAACGACGATGTTCATGCGCTCGGACGACATAAACTTGTGCTTAACAGTAGCCTCAAGATAGATAATACACTTATAACTCGGACAATATACCGGAAGTTCTACGTCTATTATTCAAAACAGCGAAGAAAACGCATACAGTAAGGCCCAGCACACAGCGGAGTCTTCATAACAAAAAGTACAACACCTCGCCGACAGTTAGTGGATTGTTCTCGCGGCTGCGACGGGGGTAATTTCCATACATTTGAAGTTCCATCGCCCGCGGGACGTTCGTTCTTTTGTTGATAAATGTTTGACGGGAACTCCGGGGACGCCATTAAAAGTTTTCTTTTTTTTTTTTGCGCTACGTAAAGTTCAGTTTACATACGCAAATGTTTACTCGTAAGTTTGTCGGCGCTCACCTATTCCGTGATTTCTTTTCATCGTCGCGTTTGTTCGGGGCGCGCGGATCTCCCGCGAACGCCGCTTGAATAAGTAATTGAAAAAGTTTTCGGTGGTTTTTGTCATAACGCCCGCTTTTTTTTTTCCTCTTTTCAGGTGAGTCGCTGAAGTAGTTGTTACATTATGTTTGGAATAAGACTTTGTAGTTTTATGAGTATAAAGAGCGAGAGTAAAGTTTCGAAGTACCGTTAAAACTTGAATTTTTCTTTGTTAAGTAAGAAAATGTGCGCAAATAAGGGACTTTTTTGAATCAAATAATGGAGAAATCGCATTACTGACACGTGGAATTATTCATTTGATTTTTATAAGATGAAATGGAGGCATTATTTAAAACGTAATAAGTAAGCGGTGACTATTAACTTTTCCATTGCCCGCATGTGCGTTTTCCTTTTATAATTCCTATAAAAAAATTTTGCAATAAGTTATATTTCTGATGATGTTATTGGCGATTTAGGTAATTTCAAGGGACTCTTTAAGTGTTAGTATACCCTTTGAAGTGAGCTGTAAAAGTGATTCGAACGTGCTAAATATCCTAGATAAGTGCATATAACGTTTTAAACTTTTTAACTACACTATTATATGAGGGATTTTATAATATTAAGAAACGCTAAATTATTCACTTAATCCGATAAAAAAAAACAATTCCAAAAGCCTCTATATTTTGGTAATTAGTATTTTTAAAACAATTGATTAATTACTATTGCAAAATTTTCTTCGAATAGTTTCAACTTTAGATATTCTATTGCGTGGGGTGTTAATTCGCGGAAATCCATAATAGACGCTTGCCTGCAACATGCATTAACATGCAGCATGCAAACCGCCGCTGACCCTCGAATCTGCCCCTCCACTACGAATCTCTATCCAAAGAATTGAATATTGATTCGAGAGGATTAACAGATATCGAACACCTATCAACAGGACGCTTGCCTGTAATTATTAAGGTAATGGTTGGTGATGGTTAGTCTGTGACAATTGATAAGCATGTGTCTATTGGTGATGGTCTGTGGCTGCTGGTAGGGATGCTTTCGTCACTCTTGGACCATTGCATGACAGCGGTTCACTTAACGAGGTTGTCCGCATTTGACGGTTTTTTTTAACGTTCCTTACACCCTAGTGGATGTGACTGTCTGCAATTTCCCGAGGATGTGCCTGGTTGGCATGAAACGTACGTAAAAATTATCATTATAAAGATTAGCGGAATAAGACAATTATAAAATGAACACTTGTTTAGGTGTTCAATATCTGTCAATACTCTCGAATCAATATTCAATTATTTGGATAGAGATTCGTAGTGGAGGAGCAGATTCGAGGGTCAGCGGTGGGTTGCATGCTGCGTGTTAATGCATGTTGCAGCAAGCGTTCAACTTTAAAGTTTTTAGGAATGTACAAGGCAAAATTATATTAATTTAAAAATTTTCATATAGAATAAAGTAACATATTTTAATGTAAAATCGATGTATTTTCAATTTGTAGCGGTCCTACACAAATGTTCTCTTCCGTTTTAAATAATATAAATTATTTAAATTATTAAAAGGCATGTTTGGTGTGCGTTTGGACGGAGACATCAGACCTTTCTTTGGCGTCATACAGACTCTTAAGCAAATTTAATTAAATTTTACTAATCTATAACGAAATGTCAGAATTCTCATAAATTAACTTCTAGAAACATAAATGTACATTCATTTTCCTTCAAATATTTCAGGCGACAGACGAGTAACACAATCCGAGCGTCGACGGCGCATCGGTCGAAACTCGCTATCGCAGACGGCTCCGAGACAAAAAGCTCGCGGCGGGGCTTCCGGCCGGCACGTCACGGCGCGGCGGCGAGGCGCCTACGTTGCGGAAATTTGAGTGTTCTCATTGTAGGGCGAGCTCTGACAGTTTAATCGGTCATGGCGGACAGGTACAGCACAAATCGGGGAAAAAAGATGTGAAAACAGGTCACCCAGAACGATAATAATGATTTGGGAATAAAATTAAACCCAGTATTTCAGCGTAAGCGTTTTCAAATAATAAATAATGGTAGTACATTAATATCTATCAACTATTTAAAAATATTAATTTGTCTACCACTTTTGTGCATGTGTCAGTTTGTGACAGAACTTTAAATGTGATGTTTGAATATCGAATTTTTGTACATATTATACTATAAATTTTGCATTAATGTCTTTCGTACTTAAAATTGTTAGGTATAAAAACCCTATACAAATATGTTAATATACGCTCATTTATTTATTATTAACTTAATACAGTTTTTTAAAATATTATTTTAATACTTTGTCCAACAATAAAATATTCAATTTTAATATTTGAAGTTAGTAGATACATAAAAAAATCGTGGAATAACGGAAACCCGCTGCGCCCGGGGGTGCCGGCCGGCGCCGCGCCGCCGCAATCACTTTTTAATCCGTCCGCTTTCAGAAGGAGGTTAATCTTAAGGTAAGTTCAGGTGCCTGCGAGACTAAAATTTCCGGAACGGATACTGTAAAATATCGAGCTAAAAGATATGTTTTAACAGTTAGAAGCTCTGATAGTAACTTTGATTGTAACACTTCAGTTTCGTAGATAAGACCATTATAAAATTATGTCATTTAAATATGACAAGCAAAATGTATGAATTGCTTCATAGATACGATGATCTATCAAAAACGATTACGATCGATGATGACTGATTTTTCGATATCGTTGGAATTTTCCTAAGATAATTTAGATCATTTCAGTGATGCGATTTTTCTTTGATAACTGAATTTATAGTTGAGTATTTTTGAATGCAAGACCTTAAGAAAGATTGAATGGAACAAGGTTTTTACATTACCAATTTTTACCTGAAAGAAATAGAAAATTGTCAGCCGAATATTTATTCGGCTGACAATTTTCTAATTTCAAATACAATGTTTCAACTAGCTCATCATATTTATGATGAGCTAGTTTATTTGCATGCCTGCGAGGTGTGTTCATTTGAGCTTATAATTCTGGCACTATATCATCGACATAGTCCAAGTGCTTGTACTTTATATTAAAGTAGAATGTACTTAATCCATCGTGTATAAAATCTGTGCTTCGAAGTAGTTTAGTCATCGAAAGCCCCAAAAATCACCTCAATTTCGGCGGAATTTATGTAAAAATTAATAAAATATTTGTTAATAAAGTAGTTTATCATTTACTATTCACAAATTTTTCCTTAGGTAAAAATGTAGTGAAGTTATTTTGTACTTCATTTGAAAAAATACTATAGTATAGGTAAAAGTATAAAAAAGCATTTTTCTCATGCAAATTATGAAAGTTTATATAAATAAAGTAATTATACCACAATTTGAACATTAACATATATACATAGTATTAAACAAAAGTCTGTTCAATCACGAACACTTAACAATTCCTTATCACGCTTCACTTCTCTCACTCCACTTTCCCCCCCTCTTTTTCTCTTCTTAACATGCTCTCTGCAAGGCCCAATTCACTTTATTTCTCGCATTCACTGTTCGTCTTTCCTCTGGCAATTTCTATATTTGCATGCAATGCGGTTTTATCGATCAATTTGATTCAAATGAGTATAAATTCTATGTTTAGTAAGTATTAAACATACAATTTTAAAACCAAATTATTGTCGTATGCATGTATATAATGTATTCATGAAGTTACAGATATCAAAGATCTATGAGAAAAGTCTATTTGGTGATTGTAATGGTTGGATTTGTTGCGAGGGTGATATCGAACGTCAGGAGGTGTCCGTTATAACAACAGGCATTGTACAAGTGATAACCTATTGTACAAGTAATAACCTATTGTACAAGTGTTAATCTATTGTACAAGTGATAACCTATTGTACAAGTGATAACCTATTATATAAGCGATAATTTAGTACCCAGGGGTAACTCGCACCGACTACACTTCGAGAGTGCGGTCTTTGCGCGGCATGGACTTGTAACGTGCGTCACCGAGATGCATGGAATCCGTTTTTGATTGGTTTTGAATGGCACGTTTCTTTTATTGATTAATCGCGAAATGAGATCCACCGTGGGAAAGGAATGCGTGTCTGAAACATTGGGCTGTGGTGTATTTGCCGTAGGGTAGGTGCGTGCGCAACTCCTTTGTCTACTAGAGTGCTTTGACCGCATGTGAAGGGCAGCATGTAATTCCTTTGTTTGCTGTGGTACGTCGATCGTGAGGGAAGCGTGTGCCGCCTACAGTTCTCAAGTTTTTGTTCAAAATATACAACAGTGGAACATGGCTTACAAAAATCAGATGTCGTCACGGTATTTTTAGGCATGACACGACTTTCATGTAGAAAACATTGTACCAATTTGTTTATTACAATTAATCTATAAAACAACTGGATTAGGTGTTTCGAATTAAATATATTTAATAAATTGCGTCGCATCACGGATTTACGCAATGATAAAAATGGTAACATTTAATTCATACATCGCATTCAAAAAAAGTGAGTCTAATGCAATAATGCAACAAAAAAAAAAACAATCTCCACCACAAATAATTATTAAATATTTCCCAGAGAAACAGAATAGTAATAGATAATTAAAAAAAAAAAATCACTTTTATACCATGTAAAGGTGTTTACACACACTCATACAAAACTAAAATAAACTAATTAAACTTAACAACGAATAAAGAACGGCTATTCTTCTAGACCTATTTTTATTTTATGTCTTAAATTGAAATCATTACATTGACACTATAGAATTTTTATTTTCAAGATCCGGGTCGTGATACAAGTTTTGAGACGGTTAGTATTTGGTTCTATATTATAGTAAATATATATTATGCACATCAGAAAATTACTGAAAAGAGATGCTAAGTATTTTGCTATCCTTGATGCTCTTATTCTTAGATTGTTTTACAATATAGCTTACATACAACTCCAATGATTGGCATTTCTAAAACGATTATTGTTTGAATGTTAGCAGCTTTTACCAACGTAAAATAGTGCATGACATTATGCAATGAAATTAAATAAAATAAATCAATTTCACTGTCGCCACATCAGTTTTATTTGTCGATTATGTTATTACGTATGTCACCACATTAATCTTATTTGTTCCATTGCAAAGGCTGCAGAACTCAGTTTGCTGACTACTCTCGTAATGTGCGGACTTTATCGTAAATTTTCGTAATAGTAATGCCCAAAAATATACTTTCATTATATAAAATCAATATACCATCTCAAATTCTTAAATTGAGATAATCTTATAAGACAAAGAAAATTTTAGACGTTTTGTTTTATTTGAATTTAATATTAACTTTTTCAACACCAAACGTCTGTTTTATATAACGTCATTCTGCATGTCAATGAATTACTGAAACTCGATAACGTTCGTTGCTACGCAAATGACAATACTGTGGACGCACTACACTCCGGCGACACTAGTACTGTTCGGGATCGTGTTGATGATGAGTGTCGAAACCAATCTGTATCTGACATCGAGACAGTCCCAAAACAAATTTTGGAATGATGTCAACTTAACCTCGTTAAATGTAACCCCCAAAAATACACAACTTTGCCTGTTTATCGCCAAAAAATTCCCCTTGGTTTTTTTTTCTCTCTTCCAAAGCGCTCCTGTCAATGCCACACTGAGTATTGGGATCTTTGATATCGACATATCGAACTGTGTTCAGTTTCGCGACTATCTGGAGAGCAAAATAAAATTAGTTTCTGAAAATCTTGGAGTGTTGAATAAATCTTCGTTGAGTCAATACTTCGAGCTGGATCATCTCCTTCTACTCAATAACACATAGGCCTGATATTTTCTAAGATACTGTTGTCACTTTTGGGTCGGGGCATCCCAATATCAACTTTTGCTTCTAGACCGCATCCAGCGTCGAGTATCTGAAATCCTCAGCGACGGTGTAATATCCGGCCAATTCGATACGATTGCTTTACGCAAAGATGCAGCATCTCTGTGCATGCTCTATCGCGTATATTAGAGGATAGCTCTTCGGCCTCATTCTTGCCGCTGATTTCCGTCATCGTTTCGTTTGCTGAAAATACCATCAGTACAAACTTGATAGGTGGCATTCTACTACCGTATGTTTTGGGCTCAATTTCTGCTACGTGCGGTGGGACTATGGAATGATTCACCATCAACGATATTCTCAACGAATTTTGACACGGGGCTTTTCAAGAAAAGAGCATACATTTTATTATAAGGCCGGCCAAGCAGTAGTGGCTCCTCTAGGGTTGCAAAAGTATCGATGGGCAAGCCGTGACTATCTACGTACTTTCTGATAAAAAAACCCGTTCGTGTCAGGCCACGCGTAGTGTAGAATTCTATAGTTACTGATCACAGTAAAGACTTAAAATGGGGCATTTTATTTGATACTATGAACCTATTAATTGAGTTAACGGTTCACGAAACGTCTAAAACGCGCGCACGTAGAATAGGTGTTAAGGATGTTATAATTATACCTATATTTTCATAATTTTACATGGTTCATAAACTTTTATTTACTATCTGTTTTACACAACCAACAATGTGATCTAAGTAATTTTCAATATCATTTGTACCAAATTTACTTCTCCGAGTATATTTTTATAAGTTCGTTGACTATTAAACATGTATGTAAAGCCTACTTAGCAGTGATAATTTTCTTTGAATTTAGTTATATATACTATATCAGTGAATTTTTTCACATATTCAAGAATAACCATGTAATTGGAGGAAGGGAGGCACTTGGCTCAAATAAAAATGAGCTCTTAAAAGCATAATATTTCGCTAACGGATCCCTATATCAAATCAACACATGATTTCCAAGGATAGGCAATGTTTTTGAATGAGTTATACCAGGATATCCTCCACCCTGGGATAGATGAGAAAAAAAATTCAACCTCACTTTACGTGTAGGGGAGGTAAAATACATTGTTTTTTAATATTATTCTACTATTTTGTTGATGTAAGTAATATGTATACCCACACCAAATTACAGCTTTCTAGTACAAAGACTCTCTAAACTAAGCTACGGACAGAGAGACAGCAGACAGATATGGCGAAACTACAAAGGTTTATTTTAGATTACGGAACCGTAAAACTACTTTAAGACACATATTTAATAAAAACCTATACAAAAAAGATTAGGGTTTTCCGTAGGGAAAGGGCACGAATCACCTTTAATAAAGTGTATTGGATAATAACGACTATTTATTTTTATGTCAAAAATGGATATAAAAATAATTAGTGACAAGGATAATAATAAGTTTATATACAATAGGGAAAATATTGCTGTTACACTTAAATATATACATAAATGTAAAAAAACTGGTACAAACGTGAATGCGAATTTTTGCACTACGCACAACGCAAAATCGTTCGAGAGTGCTTTACGATCGTAAAATTTTTTCCTTCTTGTCAGCAGTTATTTCTATCTTTGTACTCTCGTTAGTATATTAAAAGGAAATTGTGCACCATTGTACAGATAATTTAATAAAGATTAATTCTGTCAGTCTTAAAAATAATTTGATGTAGTATGTACGAAAAAAAATCAAAACTGTTTAGAAACCAATCTCTCAAACAGTTCTCTAAAATTCAAAAAACACGATCAAGTTTTTAAACTGATAGACTTTCACAATTTTATGCAATATACACATAGTTTGTATTAAAAATAGAGGACATTATACATCGGTCTATCAAAATTTGGTTGCCTGTAAAGTCGGTATACGGGCGAAATTTACGTGACAACGACTTTGAATGGTAAAATCATTTTAATGTGAATATTCATTCGTATAGTGGGAAGAAGGATGAAATAATAGTAACAATTTAAAACATTTATTTATACAAAGATTATATTTAAAACATTAATTTATACAAAGAATCTCACACTGAATTTCATATTAACAAAATTTTATTTTTACCTTTACACATACATACGTATTTATATACAAATATACATACAATAACTTGCAATACATTTGCAAGCTATGCACTAATTCTCTAGTGCTGCGCGCGCGGCAGACCGATCATAGTTGAGTGGGAGAGAGACAAGGCGTGGCAGACCTCTCGTTCGGTGACTCATCGTTACGTTACCAGCGTTACACTTTTCATAAGTGACTCCCAGCCGCAACCTAATTTAAGACGTTGTCACGTCAAAACATATTTGTGAATTAAAATAATAACGTATAGATTAAAGGTTCAATTTCTAACCAACTACAAAAGATCACTCAAAACAGCTGGTTTATAGGCAAAAACAAAATTGGGAAAACCGACGCCTAATGCTCATCTGTCTAAGTCGTAGTATACATTCACGCCACAACCGCGACCGGGTAGCCACATAAATAATTCGCAGGATCGACGAGGCGGCGGTCTGATTATTCCGCGGCAACGAAATTAATAAGGTGAATTTCCAGGACGTGCGACGGCGCGAGATATTGCGTTACCGGCCGCAGACGCGCCAGGCCCGTTCTTTGCCGCCCGCCCCGCCGCCCCCGAGGCTTCGCCGCGCCCAGCGCTCTCGGCGTCCTACAAAATTGTACGCTATTAACGGTAGGTAAATTATTGTGAGATATTGCAATAGTTCGTTAGGCGAGGTGATCTGTATCAATTTGCGACTATGTGGAGCTCGGGGAATGTATTTTAGATATTATGTAATAGTGAAATACAGATAAGAGTAAATAAGAGTTAGTATGGATGGATTAAGGTATTTTATATAAAGCGTAAATAACTTTATTATAATAATCGGTCGATCGAATTACCTACTATCCTCATAAAAGACATTTGACGGAAATTAATAAATTGATGCAAATTAACATCAACTTGAAAAAGTATTAAATTATGAACATTGTGATATACGGTCCGTTGATGAACCGTTATTCGAACCGATTAGAAATAACGTTTAGGATCGTATTTTAGTTCGTAAGATCATGCACAAGATTCTTCTTGAAAAAAACTAATCTACCATTTTTTCATATATGCAGGAATTTACTTACATAAATAGTTTAAACAATAACGATAACCCGCGCAGTCCACAAAACAAAAACGGCGGCCGACGAAGGAAGCAAATCGAGGTTATCCGCATCAAGCCTCATACGACAAATTACGTGCTCGCGAACAGAACGCAATATTGTCGTTCCGAAAACACTTTACCCTTGTTTTCTTCAGAAATAAGGAAGGAAGAGCGCTAGTTCGGCCGGACAGCTTGATCCGGCGCGTCGTTTAAGAGGCAGCAACAAGTCTCGAACGGCTTTCGAAGCGACGTGGTCTTAAACTCGTTGCGTTTACGGTTCATTTTTGGTCGACGCCGACGCGACGACACGGAAGACCCGTGTGTGGTTAAACGGGGAAAAGACAAAAAAAGAGAAGGAAAGTTAAGCAGATAGAACAAACGTGGACTTAGGTGAATCGTTTACAGAAACTTGAGCCACGGTTACAACAAGGAACCGGTTAGCAGATCAGCTTTCAGTTTTGGCACAGTAAAAACTTGGAGACGACAAATACTTACAGATATATGAGGTATGTATACTTAAGTATCTCGGTACTTATGGTAAAGCACGCTCGTATTTAAAACTTCCATCATAAAAAAGAAAGACGAAAAGTGAGCGCTTATAAAGCGACGATATCGATATCTTAGACGGTCGAGCTCCCGTGACCTTCTGCCACTTGACGTTCAGTAATTAATGGAACGTGCTTAATTGAGGGCTCGTGAAGCGCTCCTCGTTAATTACAATTAAGACGGCGATAGCTTAATAGTGTTCCACCAAAAATTCTCACATAATGCTAAGAAAAGATAAAGAGCAACTCTAAGCACGTCTGAGCTTACATAGAAACCTTTGGCATCTAAAAAGGACGCTCCAAGAAAATCGGCGACAGAAAAGAGGAAAAAAAACGCGAGAACCAATTGTGAATCCCGCCTCATTGTGAGAGCTCGAAAAGGAGCCCGATATAGACCGAACGGAGCGGAGACGAGTCGGTAAAAAAGAAACTTATGAAAAGCGGCAGAGACGCGACACGAGAAAAAAGTCCAATAGCCGAGTAAACAATGAAGAAGGTGGCGCCGCCTGCCGGCCAACTTTGCGATTAATAAGATAAGCAGAGAGTTACAACGAAACTGCCACAAGGCTTTGGATAATTACAAAACTGGGTGATTATAGATACACTATTGGTTTTTCCCAGTTATGTAATGTTTTTACTAGTTTCGCAAGAAATTTTTCATTAAAATATTATACATAACGTGTAAACTTATTAATTTAAAGTCTTGCATTATTAATGTAAGTACTATAAGTATATAAATTTAGACAGCTATTCGACGCTTTTTAGGTTTTATAAACTTTTTAAAAGATTATTGGGTTTGCATGATGTGATTAGCATTCTGTAGTAAATGTCAGGCAGCCATTTGATTTAGATTGTAAACAAATTGACCGATTAACCGTGCTTCAACGTGTATCAAAAGTAAAACAATATTTTATTTTTCAAAATGAAATAGAAGTGACGAAACAAATAAAACAACTATCTTGTATGTCAGTAGCTACAACTAGCATTTCGATTCGTACATCATTTTTGAGCCACAAATCAAGTTTTTTATACTGTCGACTTCGTTGCGGCGTTTCAAGCCTACCGGCCGGCTGAACACGTCGCAGAAATATCAATAGCCGGCAGCAGAACTCGCGCCCGTAAACCGGCGCTCTCCGCCGCAACAAGTGCGGAGAGCGCCGACTGCAGCGAGCGGGCGCATCGAGCGCGGCTAGTTCCGGCGGCCGCCTCCATTACGCTAATTGCGAGCGCCGCGATTCGCCTAAGCGCCGATCGCGTCGGTCGCGAACTACACTTGGGAAAATTCTCGAGAACGGCCCGCCGACGACTCGGCCCGGGCAGAGGAACTTTGTTAATATTCCTAATTGAGCTTTTAATGAAATTGAAAGAGTGAGGACACGCGTAACGATTCAAAGAGGCGCGCCGCCTTCGAGCCCTCGGCATACTCAGATAAATTACTTAACGCTCGTTATACGCGCGCACCAAAAGGAATACCGAATGTTTAGTACGCCTTCGGTAATTTAATGGAAGACGTACGCTTGTACACACAACGCATACGCGTACGGGCCGCGTTCAACAATTACTTCCGTGCGGCGGAATAACGGAATTACATTTTTAGGAAAGCACATTAATTAATCATCAATGCTTTACGTGCTTTATCAAATGGACTTTTAATTAATCATTTAGAGTGATTGATGGTTTAAATTTCGTAACGTTTCATGTGTTCCTTTAATCGACTAATGGGAAACGTAACAATTATCAGAAACATAATCTTCATGACACATCATGATCGATTTTCTCAAACTACTATTACTATGAGCTCAAGCGAAAATGGCTTTGAAAGATAATAAAACAGAAACGATCAAATAAAAAAAAATTAAATGACACTTAAAGATAGCGTCAAAAGACGTACAGAAGAAAAATATAAAAAACATAAATTTGTATTATATATACAGAATTGATATGTACATATTAAAAATAAAATCGAACTTTATGGTTTTTCGTGGGGCGCACTGAAAATTTGTGGAATGAATGAGAAAAAATGACTATGAATGGTCAAAAATGAATTTATTGTTTCTCAAAATATTTTCTGTTAGCATAAAAATTCATTTTTTTAAATGATTAAAACAATTTTAGAAAACATTTATACAACTCTTTCCTTCTTGACCATAGGAAACTCGGTTTTACATACTCTTCTGTGCCTACTGTGATGAAAATCGTTGACCGCATAATTGGTTCTTAATTTTTACCAAAAAAAAAAGTCACAAGGTCGGAACTATGCAGGATTGTTCATAAGTTTTACGTTTTTCTATTTCAAAAATTTATTTGTCTGTTAGGCCGTGTGAAAACTGACATTGTCGTGGTGCAAGATGATACGACGTTTACGCTTATTTTCATAGAGTTCGTCTATAACTTTCAACAAATAAACGGTCTTGTACTAATGACTATTCAGGGTACCATAATTCTCGGAAGAAACAGTAGCCACATATCCACTTTCATTAAAAAAATAAGCAATCATCAGCCTAGAGGCACTTCGCTCGCGCACCACTTTAGTTGGTTTTGGCTCATCTCGATAGATCCATATGGTCGATTGCAACTTTGTGTTGGGGTCGTAGCAATAAATCTATGTTTCGTCACCTTTTACTACGACCGACACTAACTTTGACGCCCCTTCCTTGAATGTGGTAAGCATGGCATTGCACCAAGTGACCCGGCCCGTTTTTTGAGCCTCAGTCGAATTGTGTGGGATCCACCGCGAGTGCAGCTTTTTCGTACCCAAATATTTATGTAGAACTGATTATATTTGACTTATGTCTATGCCTAAAGATGCTCGGATCCCATGGTAGATAACATGTCTATATCTGTTTCGATACAGCATCGATCTTCTTGTTGTTCACAATGGTGCACGGGCAACAATCACGAAATTCGTTACTGAGATTGACACGACCGCGCTTGAATTCCGCAAACCGGTTATAAATAGTCGTCTTGCAAGGTGCTGCATCGCGAAAAGCAGTTCTAAACCAAGCAAGATTCTGCTGAACCGTCAAATTACACTTAAAATCGTGGAAAATCACACTACAAAAATTTTCACGACTTAAACCTGTGTCGATGAAGACATGCAAGTTTTAAAATGACGCCACATTGTAGAAACAATTGTCAGTTAAATGAAACAAACTGTATTCTACATCCAAAGAGTTCCATTTTCAAATGTAGTAATTAATTTTTAAATATTGTATATGTAAGTGGCCAGTTTCAGAAACTTATAGTGCGTCCCACGTATTAACATACTCGAGCTACACATTTCTCTAGTCGACACTTTTAAATATTTTGTAAACAATCATTCAAATAATATCAGATAGTTAAATACATTTACGTTCATATAAAATTATCTGCGATGAACCCAATTACAATTATGGTGATATTTCAACAAATAAAGTTTTGAGATTAACGCACTATAATTTGGAAATTAAAAAGAGCCTGTCATACAGGAACAGACCTCAAAAACGACACTCGCGATCAATACATTTGTCATCAAATCAAGAAAAATCAAACGGTTGACTAAACTATAGAAATTCGTTGACAACCCTGAAAGCTATTTAAAATCAAGAGATGTGGCAGTCGTTTGTCCTAAGTGGAGATAGCGTCGGCTGACGACAGGGGCGGCACCTGCGTTCATCTGAGGGGCGCAAATCAATTAGGAGGCCCGCCTCTTCTGGAACGTGCAGCGGCAACGACACCGAGCAGATGTTTTCCGCGAGACCCACGTTTCGTTGCTTTAAGGAACATCTCAACATTAGAGGAATAGAATACTTGGTCTGTTATAGCGGATGTCACGCGGATGCACCCCTACATCGGAACGAGGAAATGAGCTTAATTAAACTAAAACGGGACTAAGGTAAAATCTAACATTAATATTAAGGAATGATTTGATATTTAGGAACGCTAATGGTTACTGGCTGTGAAGTCGTAGTTGGTTTTAGGCTCGTCACGATACTATACTATCGCGCCAACGCGTATATGATAAAGATATGCACCGCGGGAATGATATGTCTATGGCGTTGGACTTGTATATGAATTTTATTTTATTGCGTATTATGTAATAGAATGATAGTTTTGATGAAGTATTTAGTACACACGGTCAGTGTTAATTAATATTGATAGCCAAATACATTCAGAAAGTGAAATGAAAAATTATTTATATTGTAAAACTTTTTGTATAACACTTTGTAAAATGCAACTAATGGGGTGAAAAATAAGCGTATAGATAAAGCGCAGATGATTGAGCTCTGACCGGAATCCACATCACTTACTATTCTACACTTGTTTCGATATGAGCGAGTGTCACACATATCAAAACAATATCATTGCTTTATATAAACCAGAGTACTCCTATGATTATTATATATTATTTATTATTGAACTCAATAAATAAGATTGATATTGTAAAATAGCAATTATGTGTAATGTAGAATTATTATAAACTATATCTCAAACAATGTTATGCAATATCACTGTCATTACTTTGTAATGGTGTAAAACAATTACAAAAAAAAAGTTTTATGGAATTACCATACCCGATTTTAAATATGGATGGATGTTTTGTCAATTGGTTTCCAATACATGTGTAATAAGATTGTCTGGAAAATTTTGCAGTGTACCGAACGTTTGTTTAAATTAAAAAGGGAAATGATAGCTTCTGTAAATCTTCTACGTACCTAAAAAATTGAGTTCTTGTAAACAATATAAATGTTCTACGGCACAAATATGTTTCTCAATGTCAAAATATTTACTATTTTATTATTGTGGCGATGTACATATACACAATGAAATAAAGATGAACACAAGAAAAAAAATTATTGAACATAAAATCTAACATTCTCATTGGATTTAATAAAAAATTATGTATTTATTAACGGTTTGGAAATACAGAAGACAAATGAGAAAAGAACAACTGCGTGACAAGATAAAGAAAACCAACATTTTAGTGGCAGGAGCATGATTCTCTGCTTCATACAAAATATACATAGAAAAAAGGGAAAAGCTATAAAAACACATAGATAGCCATATAACTTTTGCTGTAATCAATGAAAGAATATTAATAAATATCATTAACTTAGAAAAGAATATGGATATAATAACGAAGGAACCAGTCCACCATTTGTCTAAAAAAGTACACGTTAATTTATTATTAGTAAAAAAAATATCGCGTTCGAATGCCGTATTGTTTGAATGCGATATAGTTAAGCTTTTTATCAATAAAAGCAAAACTTGTGTCGATGGTATAAAGGGTAGTCGATTCCCTTCACAAATAACAAGGCGTGCGTTTATCTCGTAGGCAAAAGAGGCTGGCATGTTGACCAATATAATAAAGAAAACAGAGGAAATGTTTTGCACACTGCTCCTTACTTGTACAGCTATTTCCAATTGTTTAATCAGTTGGCGATAAATCAAAGAACCAAAGTTTTATCTGAGCTTTGAAACTTTTATGAAATACAAGGAAACTAAATTTTATTGCATGTACTGCATTTTAATCTATATATACATATATATCTATATAAAATTAATCGGTGTATGTATGTTCCATATGGATTCAGGGCTGTGCCGATTTCGATAAAATTTTCAGGTAATCTTTAGATTGGCTTAGCGGGTGATTCTCTGAAATTTGGTAGCGAGCGTATTAATAGTTTTTTTTTTGTTTTATTTTTTTTTTTTTGCACTGTCAACGACAGCTCTGTTGTCGATCCGCTTTGTTTTTCATAATACCTGTTATGTTAACACGCGCGTCGTATATTTTTATTCAATTAATCTTTATATATAAAAGTCCAGTGTCACGGTATTTGTCCACGACGAATTATATAACAACTTAATCGACCTTCATGAAACTTAGCATTTATATGTAATTTGATCCAACTTGAGAGATAGGATAGTTTATACTTTGATATGTGGCATAGTTGCCAAGTATTTTGTTTAAAAAAAAGTGAGGGATTTTTTTTTGATTTCTTTTCCAAAAATACACAAAGATAAAAATTTTGGAAAGACCTTCGCCCCTAAATAAGACGAATCGACAAAAATATCGCTTACCAATTCACCACACATTAAATTTAATATCATTACTATACTTTTAAGACTTACACTGGTAGCAGTATCGAAATTGAAAATGGGACAGGGAACAGAATCAGAGCCAGGACAGGGTTCGAAATTTAAAACAAGACTAGGGTCAAAATTGAGTGTGGGGTCGATATCAGAATCGAGAGCCTAATCAGGATCGAAATCCAAAAGATGTAGGCATTGTTTGTCCTCGGCTTCGTTCAAATCACAACTGTGATTAGTAGCTGAACCAGAATTGAAAGCGGGATGGGATACAGAATCAAGAACGCGAGAACAGGATCACAATTGAAAGCGGGACTGAAATTGAGACCAGGACTGGGGTTCAAAACGAGTGTGGGATCGAAATCAGAATCAAAAGTGTGACCGAGCTTGAGATTGATATCGATTGATACATAATATAAAAAAATACATTCTATGTCCATGCTAACGGAGCTACGGACATTAACTATATGGGTAAGCCACTCATAAGAAAGTCCGGCCAAGTAGTATTTTATTGAAATTCACATTTTAATTGTCTGGAGGAAGACGCGTTGACTATAACTAGTGAATTAGTTACACGAATTCACTACAAGACCTTATAGTCCGATGGTGTTTATACCGACTGCTTATGGTAAAGATAATTATCGATCCGTACTAACCTACTGCGAACAGTAGGTTAACACCTCTCGCTAACCCAATGGCAGTCAGGAAAGAGCTATAGTGATGTACAAAGCGGATAGTGAGGTGACAAAGCGTGATATATTTAACTGTTACGTTTTCCTTTTAAAACAATAATCTAAACACGTGATACGTATTACTCGGGAACGATGTTATATACAATTATGGGGAAAATCAAGTAAGGAGACGATACTTCCATAAGTAAAATTATAATAAAACTATATAATTTATTATCATTATAGAATGCCAGTTGAATATTACTACAAATTTCGTTGTCTAAAACTCAATTAGATAAAATATCTGGCAATTAACATTCATTTTGAAGTCAGTTGAGACACGTATTGCTCATTATTTGCTATGAGCTCGATTTTATTTAGGCCAAATTGAAGTGGAAAGGATCGTACACCGGATTTAAACAATTTATCCTTAAATAATTTAATCTATTCATTCTAAATATATTACTGCCAGAGTTTAATAAAAATCAAAAAGCTTTAAGACTTAAAAGTAAGAGAGCTAGAGAATTAACACTTCGTCATAAATTAAACATTACTACGCTGTAATTTAGTTTGAAAAGGGTGTAAATAATTCTGAAAGTTTTTACACCCGGTTCATCGTGCTGAGGTATTTTTGATTGCGCTATATACGATTCGTCGCTATGCTACAGAAAATGCAAAGCGCTAAGTGAAAAAAGGTAATATATGTATATATTCGAAGGTAATATATCTGTAAATATTGCAATATTCGAACATAATATATGTTATAATCTTCAAATATGGACTTGAATGCCTTAGCGCTATTTAAAATTTACTACTTTGACAAAATATTCCGTAAATAAAAAGTTACAACAAATAGGCAAAATAAATAAGAAGACAAAGCACGAAGTTCGAATTGCACAATTTCAATCAAAATAAAAATTCGAAGCTCTACTTACCACCTAATCATTAAAAGGGTTTCGGACGACAAAATTTAAAAATTCTATCTAACTACTTATAATACATATTTCAATCGAATGATTTTCGAAAGTTTCGTAAGTATTTCAAAACATATCTAATAACTTTTAGTGATGTAACTGTGTAAGTTCGGACTTACAAACGATTTTTTCAAAATACTCCATTAAAATATTTAACACGATATTCTCCGATGGAATTTAACGCTGGCAACGTTAAAACGTATAAAGGTAACGGTCGTTATTTATCGCAGGTATTCATATGTTGATAAATAGATTAGGTCCTGAAGGCAGTTAGGAGCCGCCAGAGCCTGTTTATGATTTATTATGCCCGCCGCGCGCCTGCCGGCCGCAATAAATGGAATACTACACGAAACTTATCAATATAGCAGCGGCCGCGCCGGACGTCCGAGCGCGCCCGCCCGGACAGAGACTCTCCCGGCAACATGCTAATATTACGGATGCTTTTAATTAATATGTATTGCGATATCGGTTTACTTTGATTCAACATAAGAATTGTACAAATACGATGCGGAATTTGTTTAAATTTATCAGGTGAACGTTACCATGTATCCGTGACATTGATAGAAAAAATAAATGTATTTCCCTTGAAAAGGATGCATTAGCTGATATCGTAAAAGAAGTAATGGCATTGTAAAAAGTTTTTGAAATAACTAGAATTAATGACTAGAATCTGTTAATGAATTTATGTTATCCTTCAGCATGAAAGTTATATATATATATAATAAATAAGACAAAAAAGAGGTCGCAATTTTTCTTCCGTCATGAAGCATTAAAATCGTGGCTGTCTATAACCTAATTTTTCTTAAAGTAACCAAATTTATACTATAACCTATCTGGATATGTTTAAATATTAAAAAAATATATATTGGATCGGGGAAAAGTTTTTTTCCCTATAAGTAATAAGAAAAAATTTCAGCAAAATTTCGTTGGTTGTGCTGTTTGTATCTGGCTAGTTTTGATACCACTAAATAGATGACATTTTGAAAAAAGAAATATAAAAAATGAAAACGGTGTCCCGCCATTTTTCTATTGTTTTTTTGTCCATCACAATAAGTGAATCTAATGTAGAAATTCGATACAGTTTGAAGTTTTATTATGAAAATGGGAAAAATGCGACGCAACCCGTGAAAAAAATTTGTGACGTTTATGGACCGAAGGCACGGTAAGAAGAGTAGCACAAAATTGGTTCAGGTGTATTCGATCCGGTACTTTTGATGTCAAAGATGAACCTCGCTCTGGTTGACCTGTTACGGACGAAGTCGATGCCACTTTAAAAAACGAAAAAGTAGAGCAATATCAGCATATTAGTTCTTACAACATAGCTGAAAAGGTGGAGAATGACCACAAAACAGTTTTGGCCATTTAAAAAACCTATTATAGATACACAAAAAAACTAGCCAAGAGCATGTCAGACTATGTTCGTTATAGAGTTCAGAAGCAATTATTACAAAGAAATGCAAAACAGAGGAAAAAAGTTAATTGTTATACTTTTTGGACGTTTTCTGCATCGAATAGTTCTAAGCTCTTTACTCGTCTATAACTAGAAAAACAAACAGGTTGTCGACTATCACTATAAAAGTACTGTAAACTAAAGGGCGTTAGCGAAAAGACGTATCTTCATGGCACTACGTCCTTTTATTGAAAAGCGCAGTTTTTCAGCAATAACTCAAAAACAGTATATCAAACCATGTTCACTATAATTTTCATTGAAACTATTTTTCAAGCGTTGCCTTCGTTATTTTATCATTTTTTTTATACATATGGTTTAGAAAATAAAGGGGTGAATACAAGTTATTCACGTAATCAGAAAAATTGCTTAGAAACCTTAAATTTTTTGTCTGTCGTAATATGTGCAACTCGTTGATGTTTCCTTAAAAAAGTGTTTTTCCGCTTTAGTTACATGTATGGTGTGTCCTTCCTAGAAATATTTAGTTTTGTAATTTAACAATCAAACTAAGTAGCCACTTATATAAGGACACCTACACCATAAATTTAATCAATATACGTCTCGTAGTTTTTGAATAAAATACTTATGATATACGGACGGACGGACGGACATGACAAAACTATAAGGGTTCTGTTTTTGCTATTTTAGATCGGAACCCTAAAAAGCTCGATACTCCAGTTCAACGCAAGCTCCCTGAAAGAAATCTAATAATCGTGTAATCATTTGTGGTTCTCTATTTAAACGTAACGAAACCTAATCGCTTTTGAAAATATTGATCATTGGTGATGAAAAATGGATTACCTACGACAAAGACGCGCGAAAAAGATCATGGTCAAAAGGCAAGCAAGCTTCATAGACTATAGCGATACCCGGATTAAGTAGCAATAAGTTGACGCTATGTGTAAAGTGGGAATGGAAAGACATTATTCCTTATGACCTTTTACTCCAGGTAAAACTAGCGATTCGGATCTCTACTTCCAACATCTGATGAAACTGAAGCAAGAAGTGGAGAAAAAACGGCCGGAATTGACAATAGAAAGGGTGTGATTTTTCATAATGATATTGCCAGACCACACACAATTTTAGCCACTCAGCAAATATTGAGGGTTTAGTTTGCTTGCTTTGGTCTCTCCAGAATTCTTTAGTCAATGTTAGATTAACTTCAAGAGATTCACACATACACATATATACATATATCTTACAATTAAACATAAAAAAATGTGATGAAAAACTATCTTGAATTTGTGTTTAAAATACCGATAAAATTTTTCCCTGACCTTATATGTAAATCCGACCAGCGGTTCTTGAGTTATAAGGGCTGCCGTAATTTTTTTTTTGTCAAATTCAATACACTGTTACTACTACTACCTTAAAGTAAATTTGTTATCTATCATGACCAAGTTTGTTTTGAAATTTTACCAGCTAAAGTATTTTCATACTAGGGTGTGAAAAGGTCATATAAGCCGAGCTTATTGAACTTCAGCTTCATATAAGCTTATACACAGACAGACAGATAAGTAGATAAGGAGATCTTGTGTTTTATAATATGCATGGAGATAGATAATTTCGAAAACTTTGTAACTGATTAATATAAAATCCCTAGTTATTTTCTATTTATGTATATATGTGTGTGTGCGTTATTTTATTGTGTTATTTATAAATTATTATTTATTTATAAATTTTTATTTATAAATAACATAACGGCACAGAGCACGTTCGAGACTGGGAGCAGACGAGTCGAGAATTATTTAGAGTCAGGGCGGCGAGGCCGGGCGGGCCGCAATTAATGAACCGGACCCGCCGTCTGTCAATGCGGGCCGGCGCCTGCGGCCTGCGGGGGCGCCGGCGCACCCTCGTCCCGAGCCTATCCGTACTTCATGAGCTACTTCACTTAGTCCAGTTCTTATCTGATTTCTAGTCCAAGTAACCAGGGAAAAAAGTATTTCGTAAAGTTGGATCTATTCTCGTAAAAGAAATGACCGGGTCGTAAATTCTGTTTAATATGAATTTGAATTCGAAATCAATTATCTCGTCTGTCATAAATCATTCTACTAATACTGTAAATAATAAAGTTTATTAAGATGTGTGGATCTGGATGAAATTTGGTCCATAAATAGCACCCACTCTTAATTGAAATGTACATCGCGGAATTGTATGTCTATGAAATAATTTTATCGGGATTTATTTTGAGGGTGAATACAGGAAAGTGAATGCGAATTTTATAATACAAATAGCTTGTTTTAAATAAATTTTTGTATTTGTGTATATTGAGTTACACGGTTTTCGCTTTTTATGAATATTCTTTGTCTTCACCATACACATAGGAGTATACATTTAAAGCGCCGCAATTTTTTAGCGACAGCTAGCACAGGCATCGATGGAGGTAGTTATATTTTACAATCCAAACCTATTTATATCAGTAATGGAAAAAAAAAATGTCAAATATATAAAACATACAATAGCTGACGATTTAACTATAATAAGAACTTCAAAAATCAAAAATAGTTAAGACGTAAGCCGATACTGATAATTTAAAATCAAACTGGCGAAAAACGATCATATTTACTAAACTGTACTATTTATGAATACAATAAAATTAAAATATAACGTTTGTAAAATAATTAGCATATAGAGAGATAAAGATTAAATAGAGAATAAAGTGCATCGTATTCGTTTAATAGTTCGATTTTTAAAGGGAGACATAAAACAGCTGCCGCACCCGTAAAAGCCTTCAGGTGATTCGGATTTTAGCGCGCAGATATATTCGTCCCGATTACGCGAGCGCTGATAAAATTCCGCGCAACCGCCCAGCGGAATTACATTAGGCGGGCGGCGCGACCGACCCGCACCCCCGTAATCGCTACGTTTAAATATAATTGCAATAAGTTAATAAAATCCCACGGCGATTTTAATTAATTTGCGGGCGACACAGGCGCCCAATTAAACGGGGATTTCGCAAATTTCATGAAGCGACGTCGTGCGGTTTTAACGCAATCGTTCCGGCCGCGGGCGCCGGTTTGCGTGATAATTGCATCGGTGGGCCGATGCCGGCGAAGTGATTCGGCCGCGGCCGGCGCGCTGCCCGCCGCGCTCGTTATCCCTCCGCGATCGGCCGCCCGCTGTTTGCCTACACCGGAACAACCCCTATTGAACGGTATTAGAAAATATATTAAATAAATTTCCTGTTTACGTGCACGAGATTGAATTTTGTGTAATATTAATGAGTTGACGTCTATGACACGAGAAACAGGAACGATTTGAAAATCGAATATCATGCAACTGATTTACGGTGCGTTGCAAACTAACAGCGCGTGCGCTTTAACCCACTTAATTTGTTGAATCGCTGAATTATTTTTTTCTTAATAATAATCCATTGTCTATTTATGATAATCATTTTACGAACATGTACGTTGAAAGAGTGCATTAAATAGTATTCGTCGTATAAATCAATCGAACGACGTAAAGGTGCAAGCCATGAACTAGATAAACAGGAATGTACATTTGTTTCTTCGTTTGTTTATTTGAATAAACCGACAGACAAAAAGTATTGTTGTCACATTTCAACTTTTTATCTTGTATACATGCGACAAAAATTTAAAATATAATTACTTTATTTAGATCTAATATTATATCGCATATATTTAATGTGTTACACATACGATAATCATAGAACTCTCACCGAGACATGAGCCTTTCAGAAGGTCACAATCTGATAGCAAGACATAATTTTTGATCACTAACGAATTCAGCAAAGAAAACGACTACGCAGGCACAGACGTTGCTTCAGCAGCATTGTGAATTTTCATCGGAGGAATTTTGTGACGATTTTATGAATATTATTAAGTGTATGATAAGAGGTGATATCTCGTAGATGTATCGCACGATTTCTTACTTTCTAATATAAGCATTGCTTCAACAAAACTCCTCTGAGTAGATTATACAGTATCATATATGATTCGGTTGGCTCTTTTAATCGATTGTATGCATTATTATTACATTGAGGTCGTAAGTCTGATTCTACTGACATTTGTATTTTTTCGAGCAAACCCAACCTGTATTATATCAATACACTTAAGGGTTTGCATGATTTATTATTCATTAAGATTAGGTAAATATTACTTAATCAATTAATCAAGGACAGTTGAATTCTTAGTTAAGACTAATTCTTACTTTCAAAATAAATAAATAGCTTTAGTCGCAAGTCGATCGGTTTGAAAATAAGTACATACTCGAATTCGTAACGGCCTATAAATATCAAATTACACCCCCTTTCATAAAGTTTAATGCAACAAATCCGAATAAAAAAAACGTACTCAATCGATGCATCTAGAATTCTTTTTCATACAAAATCAATAGGGAGCCACTCCAATAAAACAAATACATTATATTCCACGTCGCTTCTAGCCACGGAAAATGATTGATCGTGTGTTGGGCACACGGCGCTTATTGGATGGAACGGGCGAAGCTAAGCTCCCAAATAAAAAATAACACTGCGCAATGTTTCATCCGGAGTTATTGCGTGTTCTAGTGAAGTACGAATAGAGGCCGCCGACGACGACTTCCCCCGCCCCCCGCTAACGTCTGTGCGCACGAATTATTTACGATTTTGCTGTTGCAATTTATTATTTATTATAACAGTTAATCAGTTGCAGCAGTGGTAAAATGCTGAATAATATTCCCCCATAGCCGTTTATTGCTATGGAATCAACTAGATTTTACCAAGCGATTGTGTTCGAGTGAACAGAAAATTCTAGATAGAGATTTTGATCTTAATTACAAATACCCAATACAATTCAGATCCTGTTGCCATGTCGATCGATTCTCGATTTTATGTCTATATTTTTCCCACTCATTCTTTAGAAACATACAGACAAAAAGGAAAAAAGGAAACATAAACAGAAAGTCACTTATCTTTAACATGACGGTTTGGTGTATTAGTGTATACTAATAGAACAGAAATTTTATAAATTTTATGAAAATTAGTTTGCTGTTGTCGAGTTATTAGAAGTAGAGCATCAAACAGGCAGACAAAGAAAAAGTAGGTATGTCAAAGAGAAGTAAAGGAGAAGAAACAATGATATCATGTGACCGGCAAGAACAAAAATCCGGGAGTGGCGGTGGCGGAATAGCTGTTATGAAAGCGCCGCTCGTCACCGCGAGCAAAGCTCTGCGCCCCGCGACTACGAGACGGCGCGGCGCGGCCCGGCGGCTCACCTGGCCGTTCCCGAAAGCGCCCAGTCACGAGGCGGGAGGGCGCTCAAATTGCGCGTAAAGGCGCGCACAAAGGCTGTGCTTATTCAAATTCCATTAATCTCGGGCCGGCGCGGGGCGCGCGGCGCGGGGGCTATCGGGCGCGCGTAGCCCGCTCGGACAAAAACAATAACGGCGTATAACCGGCGCAGCATTGTTCCGCCAATTAGAAAGCTTTCCCGTGTAGGCCGCGCGCGGCGCGCCCGCGGCGTGTGTAAAAACGGCGTTACACCGGCACGCATCGCCGGCCGCGCTCGTTACGGCCGATGTTTATTACGGTTATTAGGACCGAATTCCGGGTCGATATTAATGTTTGCGCGGCGTTTGTTTTAAATTACCCGCGACAAGCGCCCGCCGCGCCCCCCGGCGCCGGCGCCCGCGGCCGATTCCGCGCGGCTTTCGGGTAATGTTTCCGTTGTTCGTGGGATTAGCTTGTATGTGTTTTTAAATACAATATAATAGAGGATGCATAAAATTGTATTCCAGAACGAAATTCATAATGCCGCTGTCGCAGTATAATGAACACGACGGGCAGGTACGCTACGCGAAGGGCTTTTATGTGTACACGTAGCGACGACAAATTATATTATCGTTTATATAAATTTAATGAATTACAATTGAAAACATGCTGCAAGAGATAGCAAAGAAAGATAATTTAAAGAATAATATTAATCGTAATAACTTTGTCACATTTATGCTACTATTCATTTCATTCAACTTAAGCCTATTTATACATTATACTAATTACTATGTAGTATTTAGGTTGATAATTGTAACAACTTACTGGAGAATCGAGTAAAGTAGCCATCGCAGCGACAACGCTTACCTACAAATCAAATAACTGAATATTACTCAAAAGTTGGCCAACATTAATTACTTTCCTTATTATACAGATTTTTATCCAATTAGCCTACGAAAAAAAGTCTCAAACTCAAATTAGGCAATTACTTCTTTTAGTAATTTAATAGTACTACTTAAAATGTCTTATAATATTATTACAATTCAATAGCTACAATCAATAAATTAATCGCGTAAAAGATTCAGAAAGTCTTTTCTTCCAAGAGTCTTATTAAGTTCCTCGGCGTCTAAAGTGATTTGCATATATGTCAAATATTGAATGTCGACAAAAAAGATAGGAAAAATTTTAAATGCCGTAAAGCGAATTAAAAAGACGAAAATAATATAAAATAGAAACAGTCTTCGAGTTGAAATGGTCGCGTTTCTCAATCAATAAGGTGAAGTTACAAAATGAGAGACGGTGGTGCAGATCGAAAATTCCTGTTATTGAATTACACCCTATTAGAAGCACATACGCTCGCTCAAAATTCGACAGATATGTATGACGCCTCCGAATGCGTGTTATCACTTGGCGCGGCATGAATTCGAGAGGTGGATTCAAATATTCATCATTTTCCGTATGCATTTAAATCAAATCGAATAAAAAAAATACGTCAATAATAAATTATTTTCGAAATCAACGTAACCTGGGGTGGTTACGTTGATTTCGAAAATGATTTATTATTGACGTATTTTTTGTTTCAATTAAATGAATCTCCATATTTTTTTCTATTCGCCAAATACTTAATCTGTTACTTGTTAGGATGTATACAAACTATGAACGATTCGGCGTAAGATATTTCATTACATATATTTGAGATAAAAATAAAGTGACTAAAATATTTACTTTGTTGTCAACACCTTCGAAATAAACTTAACAGAATATCTTGCTAATTATTTAACTCGGTTTATAATAGGAGCTTTAAAACTAAGTTTATTAATTCGTACAAATTTTTTGATTGAAAATTTTACTTCTACTTTTTTTTTTTCATAATTTACGAGGAAAAAATGTAATAATTATTGTATAACTATCGATTTTTCTTTTTACTATTGACAAGTCATAAAATAGAAAGAAGAATCAATGCTAATAATCGTGCATACAAGTCACGCTAATAAAACCGTATTAAAATACAGTTATAGTATAAGAATGGTACTCCCCATACAAAAAATCTTGATATTCCGTACATCGTTTAGTAGGTCCATTAAAACATATTTTGTCATTTCATAGTGAGGTGGAAGCTACGTGAAAATGAAGAACTTCACATGCAAAGCTAATATTGTATTTACTGCCTGTCAGCAAGCTATAGAAAATGTTATCGAAGGAATTTTTCTTTTTTTTTTTTAAGTAACACTTATTTTTATTCCACCATTAAAAAAAAAAAAAAACTAATATACCTTACCAATATAATCATGAAATAATCATGAAATCAATAACTTCCGTGTGGTAGTAAGTTTGCCTGTTGCGTGGTTGACAAAACAGGTATATTTTCGTTTTTTGGTTTTTTAATTTAATGTCACTGTTGATCAATGGAGGATTTGCATACATGTTGGTACAATTAGTCAAAATCAAACGACAATTGAATTTCAGTTTTACTTTAAAACGATGAACTTAAAAACCATACCGGTTTGGTATGACAAAATTAAACATTGAATAATACCGCGAGGTCGGCGCTGCGTCGGATGCCCGCCCGGTGCAGCGGGTAGGCCAGGTTGCAGCGGACAGCTTTGTTTTTGGTGTGCCGCTGCAGCGCGCGGCAATAACCGCAGAGTTGTTTGCTCGACCCACCATTGCTCCGGTTATTAGCGCGGGATTGCGGCCGGCCGGGCGGGAGACGCGTCCCCCGGCCCCGGCGTTTCACGTCCCGCTAATAGCCGGCATAAGAACATTCTGTTTGCAAGGTAGCAAGGTCTCTGCGGTTCGTATCGTACTACCGGCGGCCATTCGAGATTTTATACGCGTTTTCATACAACGCGTCCTACTCCGAATAAAATGCTTTTCTGAATTGAGATTTTAAAAAACTCTTTTTATTTGTATGCGTATTAAAATTTTGCTTACATTCTGTTATGCCTGATCCGACTACGATAAATAAATAATATAAAAGAATCAGGATATCAACTTCCTATATTTTGATAATAAAATGCAAAATTTAGAATAATTTCAGAAATTTTTATCGCTAAAAAATGCCTTTTTTTGGTGCGTTTCACGTACCATCTAAAGACCTTACGTGGATTGCATCGGATCACCATTCGCTTCGTTAAAGCCTACTTATTCCGATGTCATCAGTTCGATATACACGACCATGTCTCGACATGTGCTTCAAGACTTATCCGATACATGTAAAGAACTATGCCCAATTGATGGCTTAATCGATTTGTACAACACTGTAAGCTCATACGAGAAAAACATTAATGAACACGACGATACAACTCTTTAATAAGTTAGAATGCTGACAAGAAAAATATGTAAGATGAATTATTGTTCTATATCCTGAGCATTCTTCACTAGTGATGCAGCTTGGAGAACTGAATAAATTATATTTCTGATTATTGCGATTAAATGTATTCACCTCGTGTATACATAAAATAAAACCTGTGTATTTCAAATGGTAACGGTCACATGTAAATGTTATAAAATGATTTACGTCAGCGCTAAAGCAAGCGTTTACCTAATTAATTATCGAAGTTGTCGGAATCAAATTTTCGAAACTTCAGTCATTAGGTTACATCGACATAATTACGTTTACGAAACGAAATATTAATTCCAAGTCGAAGCTTTTATCCGAAACCGTAAACGGTTTATGAGAAGTTACCTTAAATATTATCAGTGGAATTCGTCGAGCTCGGGAAGTTTGCAGAGATCCATGAAACTGGCAGTGTAAAATCAGTGAGAATAAAAAAAAATAACACGACGATTTGTCGCTTTCTCATTGATAATTAGTTACTAAAAAAACAATTTTGTTACTCGAGCCGATCGTGAGAAATCGACAACAATGCTTATATGCTTTATGTAAAGCTAGCATGAAATATGCCTAAATATACATTAATAAGTCGAACAAATAGAGGAAAAGTTGTTGCTGGAGAATACTGCAAAAATAAGTGAAAAAAAAAAGTATTTATGTTGATTTTGATATTGTCCACGCTAGCTCAATTTAATTCTCCGGAGAAAATTCAAAGAATAAATTTGATGCTGATTACAGAATAACTTTTTTTTATTGCACAGAGTCAGCAACAAAATAAAATAAAAAACCGGAAATCGAAAGAGCCTGGAGATCGGTATATGGACAAATCCAGCAAACTAGCTTAACCGCTATTTTTTAAGCTTTCCTTGGAGATTTGTAAGTTAAGTTAGCGTGGACAGTATTAAATGCAATGTAAGCAAAAAAAAAACTTCTTTTTTAATTTGTTTTTGTAGCATCCTCTAGCAACAAATTTTCTTTTATTTGTTCGATTAATTATTGTATATTTAGTCACGTTTTATGTTAGCTTTACATAAAGCTAGTATTGGAGGCGGTTTCTCGCGATAGGTTCGAGCAATATACTGCTAATTTTATACATCTAGTTTGTAATGTCGTAGAGAATGACAAGTGAGAATTGTATCCTTATATCATATTATGATCTTATAAAAATACAAAAAAAAAAGGATTCTGAAAAGACAAGTATAAATAAAAAAAGAGAGGAGGAAATCAAAGCTTGGTATCTGCCTCGAACGGATTCTGAATTGGAAGCCAATCATGATCTATCACTAGACAGATTAATAACCGGAGCAAACATCGGTGTCCGTGATTACGAAAACCGCGTTATTAGCGCCCGGGCGGGCGGCGGCGAGCAAACAGCCGCCCCGACTGGACTAGCTGCTGGGTAAATAATGTTCTTTCGATTGATTAATCGGGTTCATGAGGCCTGGCGCTCTTGTTTCTAACGTTAATAGCCTGAAATTGTAAAGGTTGCTTTTTCAATTCTTAATCCCTATCGGGACTCGATTTATTTTAAACATATCGTAAAAACAAGTAAATCGTTGCAAAATTGGAATAATAAGATACAATTTGCGTGTGTTGACCGTACGAGCGTAGATCAACGTTTCTCAGTATTACTGTAACTGAAATCCAATGAAGATGTAGCCTACATTTTGATATACGATCTCGATTAATATCCAAATAGCGATGCTGATTTCTATCGTGATTCCTTTATGTTGTCGATTCACATCTTGGTTACGCATTCAATTAATTTTTATCCTGACAGTTTCAATTCCAGTTTTATTTGTAATGCCCATGTAATACCGAATCCAACTTTATTGACGATGCAAAAATAATATATTAATAATAATCATTATTGTGACAGCGGATTTCGGAACGACGCATGGGCGGCCGTGTCGAGTTGAAAATACCGTGAGACGAAATAAAATCTTAAACATCGTAACACAGTTTTAAATAGCTCCCACGATAAAACACACCGCCAGATAAAACAAAACCGAAGTTCGACGGCGGCCGGGGCGCACGCGGAGGCCGGCGGACGACGTCGCGGCAACACCGGGCGCGCGCAAACAGGCATTATCGGCGCTTTGGTTGCGAGGAAACGTATCGCGTACGATGTTTGAGGAGCGGGGCCCGCCGCCAGCGGGCTAATCCGCCAGCCAAACAGCTGATATGAGAGCAAACAATAGTTGCCGCGGATAAACATCGTTCGCGCCGCAACGCCTATGTTATTTACTCAGGCGAATGTATCCACTATCCCCTCGCCCATACGGAGGTAATCGGCTGCTCGCACCTGCGGCCGCCGGCGGAGCCTTTGGGTTTTCGTTTTGTGGCGATACCTTTTCATACAAAATACATTTGAAAGTGAATAATAAAAAACAATGTCCGCACTATGTTTGTGCAATATTAATATAAAAAAATAATAATAAAAGCAGAGTTAAACTCATGCACTAGAGACTTTGTTTTTATGCATATGTTTTTTATAGCGCTTTCATGCATGCGAGCATACAAGCTACCAGATACTTATTGATCACGACCGCCCATGGATATTTGCAGCCCCAGAGAATTCATTAGTCTTCTTAAAAATGAGTAACATATCTTGATGGAGAACGAAACGGTCTGTTGGAGGGGGAAATAGGCCAACGGAACTCCGACTCACTGGATGAAACACATCAGAAAAGCTGTTAAGCTGTTATTTCATGTCTGTATTCTGTAAGAGTGTGGTATCTCACCGGCCGATTATCGTGCTGCAACCAAGTTAGCTATAGCATGGCTCTACCATAGGACATATGAATATTTATTATTTAATATATTCTACAAGATTATTTAAAGGTATACCTGAATGTGTATTAGATGTTAATTCATACGATGTTGTTAAATGCGTTCTTATTACTGAAATTTGTTGTGGACTTGTTGATATCGTAATCTTCACTAGAATTGACGCTACAACAACATATAACTTGTAAAAAAATTAAAATGAGATCCATGAAAAAAAAATACCTGCGAAAAACAAACGAACTGACAAGTAGGTTCAGGAACAAGTTTATGTTTTATAGTTTTCGTATCAGGTACCCTAAAATAAAAATCTTTAAATACTTTTCATGTTTGATTGTTTAGCTTTTTATCGATTTTACTCGTTCAATTTAGAACACAAATTTTATGTATAAAACCTTTAAGAATGTCAGCTTGATTTAGTTTTTTATTCTAAAGAATTTTAAAGAGACCTACGTCACTATATCATAAAAAAAAAATTGGTTGCCTGTAAAGTCGGTATACGGGCGAAAGTTTTACGTGACAACGACTTTGAATGGTAAAATCATTTTAATGTGAATATTCATTCGTATAGTAGGAAGAAGGATGAAATAATAGTAACAATTTAAAACATTTATTTATACAAAGAATTATATTTAAAACATTAATTTATACAAAGAATCTCGCACTGAATTTCATATTAACAAAATTTTATTTTTACCTTTACACATACATACGTATTTATATACAAATATACATACAATAACTTGCAATACATTTGCAAGCTATGCACTAATTCTCTAGTGCTGCGCGCGGCAGACCGATCATAGTTGAGTGGGAGAGACGCAAGGCATTCGGCGGGCCTCTCTCGTTCGGTGACTCATCGTAACGTTACCGAGCGTTACACTTTTTCATAAGTGACTCCCAGCCGCAACCTAATTTAAGACGTTGTCACGTCAAAATACACCGCCTTTCATCAACAAATGCAACATAGTTATTTTAAATTTTCCCTGTGTCGGCGCCGATGTTCATTCAGATTCGGAGGGCCGGCACTCGCGAAGCGACGCAGCTCGTCAAAAGACAGTTACTCGGCGGAAGTTAAAATCCGAAAGCTGAGTCCTGAGAACATAAAGCGCGCGTCTTTTCACGCAAAAAGCTCAACTCATTTATCAAATCACCGTTGTCTACATTACGGAGGCGGGGGGCGTATTGTGAGCGGGCTAAAAAGCTCCTCTATACAAAATCACCACTCCATTTAAAACTCCGCCTTATTCCATTAAACATAAGATGTACGTTCGTTTGAAGTATAACCCCCGGCACACGGCATAGATCACAGAATCGGACTTTCGCTAACGAGTTGAATTAAACAAACAAAATTAATAAAAGCAAAAAGCGCCTATATTTTCCAAACAAAAACATCGGTTTCGAGACGGGGAATAATTAGAAGTATTATTATTAAGGCGGGAAAGTAAGTTAACACTCGGAGTTTAATCGAGTCGAGTATTGTAGGGCTGCCGACGCCGGCTCGGCGACGGCCCGGCCGGACGGCGTCGTACAGCAAATATTAATTTACGTCTCAGAACGAACTAAGGCGATTGTATTACTCTCATTTGCTGGCGGACGAAAAAAGTTACGACCGTGAAGGCGAGTGCCCTGTGCGTTTTATTGGGCGCGGGGACTCCGACGTGGCGTCGAATTGGAACGTTGTCATCCAGCACCGCGGAAGAGAGCCAAACACCGATATTAAAGAATAAGGCGAGTCACCTTAATTTTTAATGTTGGAAACCTGGTTTAATAACAACTAAGTTATTAGGGTTATTTTAAAATTATTTTATCAATCCAAATGATTTAATTAACGGCTGTTACAGCCAAGGAGTCAAAAAATAGAAAGAGATGAACTGGTTAGAGTTAAAAGCAACAGATATTTTGAAATAACAGAGAAAAATGTAAGCTAGTTATAAATTAGCAGAAATTTCGTACTCAATTTTATTTTTCCTTAAATTTGATACAACTGAAATTCCACATATACGTTTAATTATTTATTTGTATATTTATAACTATCATTAATTATTTTATTAAGTAATATAAAAGAAATATTATACATAGATAATATTTTAAGTAAAATATAATAATCTCTGAATAAAATATAATGTCCTAAATGGCACTATAACGAGTATAAAAATGAATCGGGGTAATTAACTTGCAATGTAAAATGATATTAATATGTTGAATACATTTTTAGAGGAGATATTAATCGAAAAGGTACTTCAAGATTTAATATTAGGAATAATCCACATATTCTTCGAACACGATGCGGGGTCTTTAAATGCATATTTTACGAATAAATATCGGGTTAAGTAAAGCACGTTTTCTCTCGAAGACGAACGCCGTATTCGCTACACGTTAAATTTTTACAGGGCCATAGCGAAGCGGATTACCTGTTCAAAGGCGGGCGCTGAGCCGCGCAGCTTTCATTTGTTTAGGGCGGACTCGCTCCGCTAAGTGCTCCGGCATGCAAAGGACAGCGGCGCGGGCGCTGCACCGCGAAACGACCCGCTCGCGACATTAGGGTCGCGGCGCGCGGCGTGCGCGGGCGCTGAGACTTCAAAGCGGCCGTCGTCGTTTTCGCGCCGACTCGATCGCCCGCCTTCGCCATTAGCCGGCCGTGCGGAGCGTTTTATTAGCTACGTGGTTGGAAAAATGAGATTTTCGAATTGTGATGCCGATCGGCTTCGCGGCTGTTTAATAATAGTGCCAATGAGACGATAAAATTCTATTGATTTGCCACGGAAAATATAAATCTTACGTTACGCATTCATGTATTTATTTGGTTAGGTACGATTTCACAAGTTTGTCTGTCAGAACATAATAATATTTTATACATTGGTAGATTCGGTGGCGTTAAAATGTGTTTAACACTTTTAAGTCCCGATCGATGAACATAGGATATTGAGGCCCATTATAAGAAGATAAATAAAAAATATAACAACTTCAAATTTGTTTAATATATGCTAAAGTTTTACTATTAATACTTTGTTTTTTGGACTCATTAATCACTTACGCAATAAATAATAATAATATAAACTCACGCGCATTTCCTAGAAGAGTAGGCAGAGACTATAGATTTCCAAATAATACGATCTTTGCATACCTCTCTTGCCTCACTGACATTCATCAATCTTTTCATGCAAGCTCGTCGGTTTCGGGTGCATAAAATTTGGCCCTTTTCTTAATGTAGCATCAATATGGTCTGCATAGGATTTTCTAGGGTGACCCTTGCTGACCTTCCCATCACACAAATTCGCTTTATACATTTGTTTTGTCTACTTTCATTCATCTTTTCCAGATGGCCAAATCACCGCAACACACCTCTTTCTACTCTAGTCACTACATCTTCCTTCAAACCACACTGCTCTTTATCATCACTGTTTCTACATCAATCTTTCCGATATACTCGACACTGCCACGTAGCGATCGCATCTCCACTGCATTGATCTTACTTTCATTTTTCTTCTGCAAGACCCAGCTTCACTACCATAGATAAGCATAGGGATCAGGATCCCATTATGGATAGCTAAACGCGCTTGTCGTGATACTCTTTTACTATTCATAATAGCGAGCAAGGCCCCACTCACTTTATTTCCCGCATTTACTCTACTTTCGATATCTCTATTACGTATACCATCATTATAAACAGTCTACTCAAGTATACAAATTCTTGCACTTGTTCGACATTCTCACTTATCGTATTCAGTCACGCTTTCACCTCTTCAAACACCATCACCTAGTCTATCGACAATTAATTTCCTACTCAATTTCTTAACAAAATCCATTCATTTTAAATACCATCTCCTGCAGCTCGCACGCTAACAGCGCAAGGATTACTTGGTCGTCGGCGTACAGGAGGCATTTAACAGACAGCTCATCCATCGTTAGTCCACACTCATACTTTTTCAAATTATACAGACAGATATAATGGTCGATAAATAAAATTACAATAATTCATATTTTTTAATAATAGAGTCAGTTTCATCAAACTTGTTACACTACATATCCACTACATATTAAAAAATCTCTGTCACAGTTTTCTTAGCTAATTGTTTTAATTGAACATTAACAAAATCATGCATGATATCAAGTATAGTACAACGCACAAAACTCTATCCCTCTGAAATGCCTGCGACTGATGCAATGCGCAGATTCAACGCTCCCCGACTCTACCTTCATATCTTCCACGGTCGTATTTTACGACATTGCGACGCTCTCGTGACTAACTTCACAGCAGCAGAGTTTCGAGCGTTGTACTGTATGTATGAAAGAATTTAGATATACCACTCTCATATTATTAATAGTGAAAACATCTCCCGCTAATAAAATACAATAAGATACAATACTATCAGTAATGACATTTCATAATTTTTTTATCACAATACAAATGAGTTATAACGAAAAAAATGTACAATTTTTAACGTTGTTAAATAATTATACATATGTTGGCACACCTATTAATTTACGGTCTTCATATTATAGCGCCAACATTTGTATGAACGAGATCATAATACAACACTGACAAGAAAAAAATAATAACTCGAATTATAAGAAGTAACTTTCTTTATTTTAATTATTTTTCGTAAAAAAATTATTTCGTTCACCACATGTGTATTCATATAGGTCGATAGATACAATATAGTGTATCGATATATTGTATATTATATGTTATATAACTAGCAAAAATATCTATTTAAAAAAAAAAACCAGCTCTTTCGATCATTTTTGTGGAGAATAAATTCCATTTTCTGACAACCGTATTGCCATATATTAAATCACAGGGTTGTGAATGGACTGAAAAATTGGTGAAAATACTTCAGCGATCGGTAAATAATGTATGCAGATACAGCTGGTATTTAATGCCATCAGTGATAAAAAAAATCTTTAAGCATTGTCGATTTCATCATGTCCGTAAATATTTTACGACTGCAGTGAATGTGCAATGAGGGAACATATTCCTAAATAAAAATAATACCTTAAAATGAGCACTTTAACTTTGTTTAGTTTTTTTTTTATATTTTTTAATAAAAAATCACTTTTGAGAAGATTTTTGTTGAAAATGAATTAAAGAGAAGGTTTCGAATGATAAGAAATGTTGACTTTGGAACTAATTTGTAAAGGTGTCTTCTTATTAAGGGTGAATTTGAAAGGGGTAGTAAAAGAGGCTTGATGCTGCACGGAACTGCATGTTTCAGGAAAGCGTTTCATAATGAATTTCCCTGAGGTAAGGCCTTACATAATAAAATATCCGTAATATTTTTACAAAACATTATTTTTTATCTTACATACGCAACACTTGACCAGTGCGATAAAGCAGCCACGCAACGATTTTTCTTTGTTTCTTCTAACTCCATTTCTAAACAATTACTTTTATAAACATAAAATATACTCTATATTATTCAGGGGTAGCGCATTATAGTAAGAATACAGTAGTAGTTTGGAAGATTATACTTTAAATTTTAGCTCTTTATAATGACATAGTACATATACAAAATTTGTAAGGGATTGGCTTTTAATTTGAATTTCCGCTCATCATGAGATGAACATAGAAACGAGAGGCATTGAATAATAATAAATTTAAAGTAGAATTAAAAAAAATGCAGGCAGAAGAGCCGTCAAAAGAGTTGTCTTCAAATCGGAGTATCGCATATTTCGTTTCGAAAGTACGTACCGGATTCGAATTGACCAAATGAATTTATCATATCGAACTGACCATATGACCACTTTGAACCACTCACACAGTGCCTTACAGAACACGCTCGGCCGTTATTGCTGGACGTTGTGACCGCATTAATGACAACGGTTCTTAGATTCATAATCGGCATTAGATCAGTGGAGGGTTTAGGGTAACAAATGTAATATTATTACTGGATATTGTACGGGAATTATACTGATCGATAACAAAACCCCTGTATAGTAAAACGATTTTAAACTAAGGATTCTGTTATACTGCAAAGTACCAGTATCAAAGCCCTATATATATATATATTGTACGAACCCGAGAAACAAGAATCGCAGTTAAGAACATAATAGAAGTTTGTTTAAAAGCTTACCATGCGGACGAGCGGGCGAATTCAAAAAGTTTCGAATAAGAAGTGAGTATCTCAATTATCGTTTCTAGAACAAAATTCTTCGCCGATTTCACCGATTCGAAAACAGGCAAAATGTATTCGTCGAGTTTTTCTCTCTCCAGCGGACGCGGGCTCGTCAAATATATTATCGGGCCGCCGTTTCGACAGGGGCGTGAGGCTTAAACGAGCTCAGGTATTATTCAAATTAATTTGGCGCCGACGTAAAAGTGCGAGTTTAGTAGCGGCCCCATATTCATAGGGGCCCGTATTAGCATCACAATGAAGCATCGACCGGCCGGGGGCGCGCCGCGCCGCCGCGATCGCGAATATCTGGCGTGCGCGGCGCGGCTACCTGCTCGAGGACGTTTCATTTTACAGTACAGGAAAAGCAACAAAATTGCGCTACGCTATTTGGGTTTCGCAAGTCGAAGAGGTACAAATTCAATCTATCGGAATGACTCTCTAGTTCATATGGCTCTGGACTGAGAAGCGGCGCCATCTTCGAAGTTACACTGCTTTCGGGGCGTTAAGTAAAAAGACGGTGGAATTTTAGAAGATCAAGATATGTGAGCGTACTTTTAGCAAAATTTATACACTATGAAGTTGGTAATGAAATAGAGTGAAAAAGATATATAAGCATACACTGCAGACGAAATAGAAATAAAGAAAAGGTATATGTTCATTCACATAAAATCTACATAGTTATATTTGTCGTATTCTGAGTGTTTCAACATGTATTTTATTGTCAAATGCGTGAAAACGTAGCTTTTATTAAGGACTGACTCTTGTGAAAATGGAACGAATCCTTTAATTTTTTTCAGAACATGCTGTCTCCTTGTTAACTATGCCTGAACTTCTTCACAAACTCAGTTTCTATTCTAATCTCGATTTGCGTCACGGCCTCATTCTCAACTTAGACCTCGATTTCTATTGAAATCTCAATCTTGGTCACACATTCGATTTTGAACCGATTCCTGTCACCTCAATCCCGTCCATAATTCCGATCCAAACGTTTTCTTGATACAGATCCTAAGGACCTGATATATCGAGATAAAAATTGTCCTATATTTTAATTCAGTGCATATTATAATACTTGTTTATATGTTAAATCTTATCCGAATCTTTTCAAACTTTTCTGACCGATTGAACCACGAACATCCAAGTATCGCATCGTAAATAATTTTCAAGTTAATAAAAAAATCATTATACATATATGCAGATTGATTGCCAATGTTGTACATTCATTTCTTTATTAACTATTTGCGTAATAATTATAAATTCGTTTTTGATTAGGTTACTAAAATACAGCCTGTAGCTTTCACACATAAGTGACATGCAGCCACTTTTTTATTATAAGTAATACGATCATAAAGATCTTGCTCAGTGAATTCGAAGGACTCCTTACTCGATGCCGGCATTTCGCGGCGTTCGCCATATTTCACATGCCGTCGAAACAGACGACGCGTTTTATAATGCGGTGTCGATATGAAATATAATAACATAAATTTAATGCGTATGTAATTATCCATTACGAACGCTGTTTATGGGTAAAGATGATGTTAAAAAATAGGAATATATTTGATGTAACTTATCCATAATACTTTTCTGGAAATTTTATACATAAATTTAAAATTGGTAAGAGTTTAATATTTAATGATTATTTTTGTATGAATACACACAAAAAAGAACGTTTGTATATTTGTTGAACAATTACAGAAATACAAATAGCAAAAACAATGCAAATGCACTGTTTTTCCAGAACTATGTATACTGATCGCGAGTATCTTCGAATTGTTATAAATATTAGTAAATTAAGTGAATGGAAAAAAAAGCTTCAAAAAACACATTAAATAATGGTGCATGCATGCATGCATGTAATCATGTTCATATAAGTGATGGACGCAGTTTCGGACTTCCACAAAATTATTTCACTGACAATTTTAGTTTGAAGTGTGTTTATTTTGATTAACCAGCAATACTTTGTGATATGATATTTTATAAATTAAATAAATCAATTCCCTTAAATAAATTTCAGCGATAGCTGTTATTAAAAATAGTTTGAATTATATTGGAATTAGCCTCAAAAGCTATTTTTCGTTGTTTTTAGAATAAGATTGACATTTAAAAGTTGTGCTTTTAACCGACAGCAGACCACTCGTGAATGAGAAAGGAATTATTTGATGAAAGCAAAATTGTATATGAACGATGAACATATATACCTCATAAGTTTAAAACAAATATGGCTATTGTGATTTCGCACCCCGCTGATGGGGTGTGAAATTACAATAGCCATATTTGTTTCAATAGGAATCTTGAAATATGTGGGCGAAGACATGTATTTCTAAGTAGCTTTGAAAAAGATAACTTTGTAATATATATTTATTTCGATATTAGATAGAATCTGGATCTTAAGAATTCTCTTTTCATCACACATCATCAGCCTAGGGCCTTCGACATCTAATCTTTTAAGATCCATTCTTGTAAAATGCCTTATTAATTTGTGATGCTTTCGGTTGAGAGAAGCTTATTTTGATAGACAGTCTTTTATTCTAGTTTCATTTTTCAACACTCTGTTATTGTTATTTTGCAATTGTATTACCGATGCAATAACTGCTCTTAATACCCTCGAGGCCTGCCGTGCAGGTAGTTCCACTATCGATCGGTGGCTAGAGGTAGTCTAGTGCTCCGCAGACTGCTCTCGTGATACTCCCGGGAATAGGTGTTGTAGTGCATTCCATATCTATATTCCCAATCAGACCACAAATTTGTATAAAAAAAAATATATCAAAAAATGTGTGAATTTTTATATATAATATATATATTCTAATTTTTCTTCTTGGATGTGTCGTATCTCCTAAAAAGATAAGATAAGAGCAACCATACTAATCATAGGAAGCTTTTTGTATTTATTCCGAATTCCAAGATAATATTTTTAGATAATTTCTATCGTCTGACACTTTATCCGTGTCATTGAATACAGTTTTAATTCGTGTTACCTTCATTTTTTTTCAAATAAAAGCTACTTTTGTAACTGTTAATTTATAATTAAATTAAAACATTAAATGATAACTGATGTAAAGAGTTCTGACGCAATGATTTGTTACATATTTGGGCGCGGAGCACTAAACAGCGTACTTTCAAATTCAAAATATGTGCCCGTCTGTGAACTGAAAAAGGAAAGGTATCGTACGAATGCCGCGTGCAGATCGACATCGACGTGATCGCGTCACGTATCGGGTTCTATTAATTTTAACACGCGGCGTAGTAAAAAAACATCGTTTTCCGTCCGCGTTCCCGCATCTACCCGCCAGCGTATTGTTCTCGAGGTAGCTATTTACAGGCGCGCCCGTAAATAAATCAAAATATTCGGCGGAGCTCGACTTTAAGGGGGCTTAGCTGAATCGTAAAATTCAAGAGCGAGGTTTTATCTCGTGCGCAGTCCCAGCGCGCGCGGGCGCCGGATATGGCGCTCTATGAATAGAAAGCTGCTTTCGCCGTTGCGCCTCACGCGCGCTGACGCGGCGTGTACATCGCAAAACTTAATACACAAAGCGGATTACGCGTTCAATGCCTCGACGCGGTGCGGCTTGTCGCCGTCGGCGCTGTCGCCGGGCGGAACGATGATGCGTTAAAAAAAACGGCCACTAGTGTACCGGACTTCTGTATCGTACCCACGCGAACCTACGAAATCGTGTTTCATATTAAAACGAAAGCAGAACCACATCACTGTAATTCTCATGATTATACATTTGCGCTCCATAATTGCAAACTAATAGATTCTGTACATCCAGTATTGCCATTGACGTAATAATTGTGCATAGTATTTTTAAAAATCTCTTCTTCTTATTTATGTAACCCAATATCAGTGAAATGCATACGGAAGTAAGCTTAACGCGGTCACAGTAATCAGATGAAAAAAATGACAAATTGCCAAATAAATAAATACACGACACTATTAATCAATGCTTTTCACAAAAATGATTACAAATGAAAAAATGAAAAAATATGCAGCAATATACTGGGATTACTATATTTTATTCGAATTCAATACATATACTCTTCTGACCACAAATAAAATAATGCATAGTCCTTAAGGTACAATTACCTTAGGCATGTTGAGAAAATCATATATTAAAACGAAGATGGAACAAGTTGTTATTGCAGAATACCTGCATATACTATCAAAACGTATATTGCTTTGATTAATATTAGAGGTCAGAAAAAAAAACTATACTTCCGACACCTCTCAACTATGGGGATTGTATCAATACAGGGGGCAAAACCAATAGATAATTTCAGAACGATGTTACATTCTTAAACAGATTGTTAGATTTGATTCCAAATGTGAAGCAGTATGGAATATTTTTAAACTTTGATTTATGGTTTTAAAATTATGTTTTTAAGGATTAAATGCTATTTAAAAAAAATTAAGTATTCATAAAATACAGTCAGGCATGCAAAAATTTAGAAAATGCTTGTAATTCGATGAATTATAACGAATATATATAAAAATGTGCTCATTTTTTCGAATTACTGCTATGTGCATAGTATATTGTCGCTACGTCATAATATATTGTACGGTCGAGGGCAGTTTTAAGTGCTTTTCAATTACAAGACCGAGTAGAGGCTAAGAATATTTCCTTTGTCATACACTCTTATTCTAAACTTGGTCAACGTATAACTACACTCATTCTTCTTTTTCTCTAAACAGAATATTTAAAAAATATCTGATTTGTGATTTACAATACGAAATACAATCTCTAGTCAGTGTATATCCATATATCGATAGGTCATTGGTCACTGATCAACAAGGTAGTAAGCAACTACGAAAGGCGAGTGACTTTTGAACGACATAAAGGAATATTTTAATAGCCATTAGTAAATTCTTCCAAAAAAGAAAGGTTAAGAAGTGTAATGTGCCTTCGATACTCATTCTGCTTTAAGTGCTTTCCATTTGCCGTCGTTGGGCGCGCACGGGTGCCGTATGTCGTTAACCATAGAATTTTTAATACAGCCACGTTAGTACCTAATGATGTACGACATTTGACACGAATCGACTGTCGCACGATCGTTATATTTTAATGTGTTTTTTCACACTGTCGATATGTAACTTTCCAGAGCTTTCGACTGATTTGAGACACAGACGTTTAATAAAAGCTGTGGGTTATCGTCCTTTTTTGAAGTTTTGCAAAATTATTATATACGGAATTACGGAGTTTATAATACAGAATCAATGCATTTGGAGTATTCAAGTAATACGATATAAATATTTGGAGATTTTCATCATTGACATCGCCTTCGAATCTATAATTTTAATGGCGGTGTCAATGATCATCGAATATTTACATAAATAATAGTGTTACTAGTAACAATAATAAAATTGTGATTAAAAAATCTTTAAATTATAATAGTGGAGGCGGCAATTACTATATTGGGCAATGTAAATGTAAATAAAATTCAGTTATCAAGAAAAAAATAAAAATCCAAACAAATACCACAACACAATATTACATATTTCATAACAAGCTTACACCGCGATGCCCTAACAACGTCGGATAACAAAGTACATTCAAAATTACGTCAAATTTGTACCGTCCATTAGTTGGGCAACTAGGAAGGCCCGCAGTTTCGGTCATTAATAACGATTTATTTAGCACAATACCCACAATTTCGGCCTCCGCGAATTCTGGCCTTTGGGGGAACGCGAATTTGTTATTAATAGGGAACCGTTTTGTTAAATTGATTAGATAGTTCGTTATAAATAGGTAAACTTCGCCAAAGTTATTACATGTAAATAGAAGGTTTGTGTTTAAAGTTAATTATTTGTTTCTATTTGACTATAATATTTAAGTGGGATTCAAATAAACATATTCACTCGTAACACAACGTAGTCGCTCGGTGTTGAATATTAAAATTCGTATTCAGGTAAGGTGAAAAATTATATTAAAAAAATGATAGTTAATTTTTTCGGCCGTTCAACTCGCGGTAATGACAAATAGTTCGTGCACTAAAAACAAATACTTCTCGAGTTTCAGCTAAACTCCAAATAAATAATTCTATACTACGTATTGCATAAATCATGAGTTTTTAAATTACGTTCTTTTCAAATATATCCAATTGTGAACAAAATAATCCGAATATTATTTAAAATCTGTTTTTTTTGTCGCTTGTTTGTTTGTGAATATTATTTCTCGTTTCATAATTTCAAGTACATGGCAGCAATGTTGCTTGATATGTGAACCGTTTAAGTTTAGTACACAGGTAACAACACAACGTGACAATTGCGAGCGCGTATTATGTAATTATACTGCAAAGTTTTTCACAATAATTGCTTTAATTAACATTTATATTATGTATTGTTTACTTTGTTAATTAATTTTAGTTGTTTTGTTAATAAATGATACCAACTGGTGATCGGTACGAGTTGAGAGAATAGCTAATGCTAATCAAGATTTGGTGTAAATTGGCCAATCGCAAGCCATCAATAAAATATATTTTTTTTAATTATTATTAAGAAGCAACAACGGTTTGTAGTTACACTTAATTTTAAAAAGTTTAAACAACTAATACTTTTAAAGTTTATTTTTAAATAGTTCATTTGAAATTTAGTTTTTTCTTTTTTAGTAAAAAACAATAATGTTATATACTTTTATATCATAGTAAAACATTAGATAAAAAAAATTAAGGACATTAAATGCAAAATAAAAATTGGCATACTTTTTGCACAGCAGCATTCAAAGCAAAAATTATTAAATAAAATGTGATTATTTCTCAAGTTTTATTCAAAATTTTACAGGATACGTAGCGTTTTTTAGATTAATATTTATTACATAATATGTATTTCTCGTTACTACAATGTCGATACAAACATATAAGTGTGTAGAATATTGCCGGATTTTTAATTGTCCACTGCTGTACACTTCTCCATAATCTCTTCACTCTAGACTGAGGGACTCGACCTTCAACGCTGCACACCGGCGGAGTAAGTCGAGTGTCGCCAACGGCCGCTGTCACGTGCACGGTGACAACATGAACATCAAAGATTAATCGTCGAAACGCCGAAGGAATGGTTTCAATACGACTCAAGGTTTTAATCTCATCTGACAATTGGCCCTTGGTCAGGACTGAAATCCCGTATGTTTCCTGTATGATTCGAAGGTAGTGCGGTGACCACCAGGCGGGCCACTACTCTATATGAAACACGCACGCTCGCAGTTGTCATATAGTTTTACCTTCGACGTGATAACCGACCACCGACTGCGGCACTCGTGTACTATGAAATTGTAATTATAAAAAAAAATAATTAGCAATTATCAATATAAATACTTTCGATGAAGTTTTCATTACAAATGCATTAGATGAGTACATTTCGATGTACAATATTTTAATCATGTATTCGGGGCGACTGTGATATCGTTTAGTTTTAGTTAAAACAAAGGGTTTCCCGATAATAGTGAACTCTAATGCTTTTTTATTGTGGTACATTGTACGAATAATTCAAATTGAATATTTAAACAAAGGAAACTAATTCGATCGCAGAAATGCGCTTTCGTTTTATACCGTTAAGTAATTTCTCGAGCTGACAGAAAATAAGACACAATCAAATAAAGAAAATCTCTCGGAGTTAGAGGTCGAAAGAGAAAGAAAGGGAAAAAATCTGCTCCTCTTCACAAAGTGATTACAGAGCAAATGGGTTTACAAACGACAGGACAATTGTATAAATCCAAAAAAGCAATTTCAAGGGGTTGAGACGAAACAGCCCCGAGGCCACGCGACCCGCGCGCCGCGGCGGCCGGCGCGGGCAGCGCGCGGCTACATGCGCGCTACGACGGCCCGACACTCTTATTTACTTTGCTAAATTGACTACGAAGCTATTATCCCATCAGAGAATAAAAAAATTCGTTCGGTACATTTGATTCTCTCTCTCTTTTTTTTTTTGTGGCGAAATTAATTATGGACCCTCGAGGTTTCAGAAAATTTGATAAAGAGAACGATAAATGTCGGCCCTTTCATTCAAATGTTTTTTTTTTCACATCGTTACGGTCCGCGTTTCTGTTCTTTCTGCGGAACGAGAAACGACAACAGGTAGGGATTACTACTGCTGATGCGGACGTCACGGCGAAATAAATGAGAACTCTTAGCACTTACATAAGTATCGCACAACGTAACATTTTTCCTGGGGCCAATATTTCATTCAAATGTTAATTACACGATCGTCTAAAAAAAAAGGACTTCCTAAATGCTTTAATTATAAAAAAAAAAAGATACTAAATATTGATTGCTGAAACTCATAAACATAAAACTATCAATCTTTTTTTTATTGTAATAAGTTCCTGCTAGAAAAGTTTAAATTATTCTTAGAGTAAAGGAAGTTATTGTGTTCAATTCTATTTTCAAAAATCACGAATTTATCAAATGACGAAATACTGAGGTGCTATGAAGTTTTTGTGAATATTATCAGAGGGTTGTTCATATGAGTCTGTACTGAATCGATTCTGAATGATTGACCGGATCGAAATCTAGCTTATGGCATTCTCAAGAATTTGGCAGAAAGTTTTCCTGAAAAATTGAACTAGATGATTACATGGATTTTAAGAATTCCAGAAAGTATTTTAATTTACATTTTCAAACAGGTTCAAAACTATCAAGTCGATTAATTACAAAACTCTAGTTCATTCCAAATGAAACTGCGTTTAACGTTTATGAACTGGTTGAAGTCCGTTCATTTTTTTGAGAGATACAGTTAATGAAAATTTTTAAATAGTGGTTTTCATTAGATGTCTTAGCTGTCTTTTTGAATATCTTTAAAATGAAAGTAGTTTTGTCATCAAAAAATTGTATTGAATGCAGCAAGATCTAATCGAATTGATGGTTTCGTTCAATATATATACTTGAAAAATTACAACTAAGTATTTTTTATGTACTTGCAATAATTTTGAACAATAATACTAATTTTAAACTTGAAAATGTGACCAACAATGTGCTTCCCGAGCTTGACAACATTATTTCAGCAATATGAGAAGTATTAGTACAGGCCTGCGGTCACCAGTTCCCCCGATTTCTTTACAATAAAATAAATTTAAGTAATGCAAACATTTTAAGCTCGGGTAAATAACCAAAGTATGTTATATCTAAAATTTCATTAATATGAAAATTGAGTACTTTTATCATTGAATCTTTTGATAATGAAACAGTAGTTGCTGTCGATTAACAAAGCCGTAAGGGTAACATTAAAGGTTTCATTATTTTAATATCGATTTTTTTTCTGCACATAACTTTTATTAAATTTTTGTATTGTTCTGAAAAATGAACAATATATATACTATAGAATATTTCACACCGAGAAGTGTGACCTTAATTCAGAACTACTCATATAATCTCATAGAACTAGCCATGATTCCACTGAAACTCTATGAATGGTGTTATAGATGCTATTGTATATTCTGCAGCGCGAAATCGGTCGCCCGACTAAAAGCCTGCAGTCGGCGGTGCACTCTACACAAAGCATTACTATTATCATTTCATTAAACAGAAGTGACTCTAGTTTGTAGTGAAAACAATGGAAATAATTTTTCCTCGCAAATGGAAATAATTTCGAATGTTAACAAGATCCCAGTAATGGAGTTGTTCTCGAAGAGATTTAAGAATAACAAGGACGCGCTGCGGGCCCTTTTACCTTGCGAGTTGTGATTTCGCGGAGATTGCATTACTCAATAAAAGTTTCATAACTGAGTCGCGACGTTACGCCACGGGGGGGCGCTTTAGGCATAATGTGTGTTACGAAATTATACATTTTTTTTTCTTTGCCGTTCACAGGGGAAAGGTTATTGAATTAAAATGCTTAGGAAATTCAATACTTACAAGAATTGATTTCATTATATTTAGATATGGCGTAATAATAGTATTCATATTTATATTTCTGAGATACTTTCAGGATTATTTAACAGAAAATACGACATTCACATTTATCCATAAGTAGTCATTCACTTTCAAAACTAGCTGTCTAGACGCGGCTTTGCCCAGCATGGACATAAAGTAGATTTTTTCGTAGCTCATATCAAGCGATCCTACTTAATAATGTTAGATCCGATTATCGTGTCGATTCCAATCCAGGTTTTGTTTAGGATTGGAGAGCAGATACTGCTATATATTTCCTATTCTTAAATTTTTATAGGCTGTAAATTTACTTCAGCTTTGCTAAATATAGGTATTAATGCAACATGAATTGTAATCCGTTTATTGGTTTGTATGTGACAAGCGAACATATTAACAGACAAACAGCGGACAAAAACCACTGTCTTACTACATGTATATTATTATAAATTTGAAAAATGGTTTTTCACGCGTAATAACTACGAATTCAGTGCATTCTATGAAAGTACAAAACACTCACTATAAAATCCTTTCGATTCGCAAGAACAATCCAGCAACGGCAAGGCAAGTAAGTCAAAAACGCATTTGTTATTTTATTTTTGCATATGACGGTAGGTAAAATAACAGAGAACAGTCGCGAGTCCGCCGCGCGTCGGAAAATCCGGTACATTTTCGCGGCGCACCCCAAGGAGTTCCCGGTATTATATAATACATCAGGGAGGCTCATTTCGCTCCTTTACTGCCAAAATATCTATGAATGCTCGTTTGTCAAATACGCAGTCATTTATTCTATCAGCCGGGCGCGCCCCGCCGGAGCGCCGCGGTGCACGGCGCCCTCTCTCGGCTCGAAGCTAATTTCGATTTTAATGCGGTTCACAACACGTACGCGGTGAAAAATCTTATTCATAGAAATTTTAATGATGATAAAATAAAATGTATCAATATGCTGATAGAGGTAACCTTACGTTTTGCAGATGGGTAACATGTACAAGTTGATATTTGGTAATCAATGTAAAATCAAAAGACAACAACTAATGAGGGTAAATAAGGCATTTTAAAGCAGAGAATTAAAATATACAGACAAAATTATAATGATAATGGAGTACACAACATTATTTTTTTGAAGTAAATTTTTTCTGTATTTTTTTAGGTGTGCTGCGCTGATCTGAGTGCTGCTTTAAATATTTTCACAAGGGGCCGTCCATATATTACGTCATCGATTTTTGCTGATTTTCGACCCCCTCTTCAATCATCCTATCGTCATTTCCTAATGACTCCCCCCCTCAAGCGAAACTGACGTCATTTCCAGTTTGACAAAATTAAAACATTTGCGGATTCGGAAAAATAGGGTAACATTAAAACGTTTTGTTATAGAATCATCTTTTTTATTATCATGTACTTTGGCAATGTTCATTAATATAATAATATTATTCTTCCCTATTCTATACATATATTTAGTTTCCTTTGGATAGCTCCCACGGAGTTTTCACCCATTCTTGCTAATCCTGGGTCACGGGTAATATCTCCGTATCCTCCCCATATTCATTTTGGCTCGATTCTTTTGGCTCGAGTATAATATATTATTGTATATTTTCGAGTATCTGGTATCACAAGAATGACGTCAATTTCGAAACCCCTTCTTCCATCATTTACCGTCATCTGCAGACCAACCCCTAATTTAGAATGACGTAATATATGGACGGCCCCAAGTAAACTCTTTTAAATAATTAAAATGATAAAATACACGCTTATTGGATATAATCTGCACATAATTCGATTTAAGACCAGTTTAGAAATAAATCTTATTAAATAGATACATTTTTGCAATTCGATATCATATCGAATTTCAAAGAAAAATGTGACACTTAATTGTTTTATTAGATTCTAATGGAAACTTCAACGCTAAATTAAATGAAGGAATTGCTAAATCTTTAATTAACACTGTACATTATTTCCTTTTTATTTATTCTGCTATTTTGAGATGAGTACGTACAATCTTTTGAGTGCTTATTACTGGCCAATGTCTATAACAGAATTTGTTTTCTCTAAAATTAGCGCCTAAAATATATATTCATTACTGCATTGACGCATATTCTATCTTTTAGACGATACAATATGTTATAATATGCAGAAGACAACCCACCGCTAGCCCTGGAATCTTGAAGTATAGATTTGAGAGTTAGCCGGGGTTTGCATGCTGTATGTATTACTGCAAGCGTCTACATTTATTCAGTTATGGCGAAATATTTACCAGGATTCTTTATAAATATAAGTGGATAGTTTTTCGGATGGACCGAGTCGTCGATTTTCCTTTAAAATTTTGACATGATATTTTTTTAAATATTCGTATGTCAATAATGTGAAAAAATATTTACATGCAGTAAAATTGTTTGTGCGTTAGCGTTATGTTGCAAAAATAAACAATATAATTACACGTTATATAAAATATTTTTGTTTAATTAAATAAAACCTGTAATTACAGGTTAACGAAATTTTTTAATAGCGACAAATTCATGTGTACGAGACTATTGAAAATTCATTTTTGTGCCGATAAGCCGCTATAAGACATATCTCGCCCCAACAAAAACAATTATATTCCACAGCGAAATTTCGAGGTTCCTATATCGCGGGCCAAACAATAATTCGTGATAAGGCGGGCGGGGCGGGGCGGGGGCGGCGGCCGCAAGGGGTTGTAAATTAAATCGCTTCGCGGGGACCGAGCGCCGGCCGCGGCCCTTGCCCTGACACCGTTCTCCTCTCCCAACCAATTATTTCATGCTTATAGTATATTATTATAATTGCCCTTATTAAATAATATATAGTTTATTTATTTAGTGATTTTTTTTTTGTAAATAGTAATTACCCTTCGCAGAGATTTGTCGAAGAACTAAGATAAATTTATTGTTTCAAATGAACGGTTTATTACTTGACTTTGTTATGATTGTAAATACATAAAAATGGGAGATTTTATACGGCCACCAGTGAAAAAAGATTTATTAGCGAGTATACTTATATTCTGTCACAGCTGTTTATCAAGCCGATTTTTGAATTAATCTAAGGTAAGGACTTTTGGTACTGGAAATTAAAACCAAAGTTTTGAGACTCAAGTGATTAATTTGAAATATTTTACACTCCTGAGTAGATCGCTCAGTATCCGAACAGATACTAACGTAAGTCGCCTACATACCACAGGCATACGTTATAAATATAACCGTCCCAGTTCGAGTAAAACAATTATTATTGATATAATTTAAATATAAATCATAAGGCATTGACCAGATCCAGATCTATAGATACTTCAGGTATATGTTTGTGAACGTCGTTTACGATCATACACAAATCAGTCGGATGCCGCAATAAGAACTGTTTGCTATTGCTCTATCCTGGACATTATTTCAATAGCGTCTATAAAAAAAAGGTTCTAGTAAAAAAAAGAAAACACCGCTATAATGAAAAGCATAAGCCATAGTTCTGTGAAAAATACTTACACTAATTACACGTGCTAGCTGTTATCGTTACATTCTTTTTTATTGCACGCCATGTGCTCTTCATAAGGCGGTAAACGTCTTGTTAATGTAACAATGAACGTATTATACGTTATTTTCTGTTTTAGAAGCTTGTCCTTTGCAAAAAAATAAATCACAAATTATATATACAAACTTAAAATTTTATGTTTTTGTTGCTATTTTTTACATTTATCATTTTTAAAAATAAATAAGCAAAACTGGTCAAGAGTATGTTGAACCATGTTCATCATAGCGTTCTGAAGCCTTTATTACAAAGAAGTATACTACATACGAAGAAAGTACGGTGTTACACTTTTTCCACGTTTCTGGTACAGAATAGTTATAAGGGCTTTAGTCCCCTATAACTACAAAAACAAGTACGCATGTCGACTAATACCATTAAACCAGTGTAAACTAAAGTGCATCTGCAAAAGAGCGCATCTTCTTGGCATGTAAGTCCTTTTGTTGAGAAGCGCAGTTTTTCACAATACCTAACTCAAAAATAGTATATCCAACCATGGTCAAAATAATATTCATTGAAAGTATTTATTAATCACTATCTTCGCTATTTTTTTATATGTTTGGACGTACAGTTTGCAAAACAAGGGGACACACAATTTCTGTAACTTTCAATTCAACAACAACTTAAATTATTCACGTAATCAGAAAAAATGCTTAAATACCTTAAAGTGTTTCTAAAAGAACTGTCGAAATATGTACACGCGTCGATTTATGCTGAAAAACTTTATTTCTGTAACATGTATTGTATCCCCCCCTAGAAATATTTATTTTTGTTATATAACCACCGAACTAAGTAGTAGTTAAAAGAAAACATCTACACTGAAAATTTTATCAATATACGTCTAGCAGTCTTTGAATAAAATGCCTGTGACATACGGACAGAGACGGACGGACATGACAAAACTATAAGGGATTCATTTTTGTCATTTTGACCCAGAAACCTAAAAATGGATAAAACCTGCGACAGCTTTATCGCAGTAAAGTCTTAATTAATAATTGAAAAAAATAGTTTTAAAAAACACGCTTTTAAAGCACATTAAACTAAAAAGTGAAAAATAATCCTTAATATGAACTCAAAAATAATGAACAATGACGTAAAATACTAGTATCATTGTGGAAAAAGCGTGGGGCGCTTTGTGCCACATTTTTCGTATATAGATCAACCCACGCTTTTTCCATAATAATACTAGTACTAGTATTTTTCGTTATTGTTCATTATTTTTTTGAGTTCATATTAAGGAGTATTTTTCACTTTTTAGTTTAATGTGCGTTAAAAGCGTGTTTTTTAGTTTTTTTTAAACTATATTTATTTTTCACTTTTTAGTCGGTTGATTGGTAAAAATTTATAATTTTTAACAATACAACAATAGTGGAATTATTAATAATGCTTATTACTGTTACTAAATTCTATTACAAAACAGTAATAGAATTTAGTAACAGTAATAAGCCACTTGCTCTCACGCAGACGATACGTGACGAAATTATTCGATCCTGGCAATCCTGATCAGGATAAGAGGATAAACTTATCAAATTATTGTATTGTCATTGCTCCTTGATGCGTACGCAGTTTCAAATTAATCAGACTTCTTGAAATTGGTGAGAATTAAGCTCAAAGATTCCGTTACATACATAGATACATACAACCCAAGCTTATATTAATCCTGGCGGTCCTAATAAGGATAATGGGAAACTGTTATCAAATTATTGCATTGTCATTGGTCCTTGATACGTATGGAAAGTTTCAAATTAATCAGACTTCTTGAAATTGGTGAAAATTAAGCTAAAAGATTCCGTTAGCACTATTTTAATAGGATTTTCTTCTCTGATGGGGAATGTTAGAAGTTAGATCCGTAACGTAACCCTGTGACAATATGAACTCAAACAGGGATAATCCCTGTGAGGGATGAACTTTCAAAAACCTTGAAACACATATTCCTTTTAATTTATATCACTTTAACTTTAAAATTAACTATACTTTCAAGCAAAATTTCATCTCTCTTTTGATTTCTTCTTTGAACTTCTTTCTTCTTAGTATTTACTTATATTATAACAGTAAACCATGTACAAAATTTCAAGTTAATGACACTGTTGTTTCCATTATCCATAGATTAGTCAATCAATCAGTTTCCCCATTTATTTTTACAGTTTTTTATTTAATAATTAATTGACTATTAACATTTTTTTTTTACTTGAGCTGCCAGATAAATAATCAGAAAACTATCAGCCAACCCTTACGTATCGCTAAGGAGGTAGATATTCATTTTATTGAAGTTGACGTTGTCAAGGTAGACACTGCAGCGGGTCTTCAGTGTGAGCTTTCACTTAGAAGAACAGTGAATGAGGTGTTATGGGGAACTGTCCTTAGAGACAGCTTGTACTCCCATAACGAGCAAAGTTTTTGGGCACTGTTACAATGGACTTATGACAGACATGTTTACGTAAAAGCTTATTATATCCTACGTGACTGCAGACATTTGCAAAATTTTCGGGATTCTCCAGGAAGAGAGTACGTTTTAATCAAAATACATTCGTATTTGCGCTTCTTCGTTAATGGTTCAAACCTTCCAGGTGTAGTAGCGAAACTGCTGCACTTTCATTTTGAAGCCTTCAAGCGGACCACTTGAGCCCAGACCTTCAGTAAACATTAGCGTAAGAAATTACAACCTATGGTTCATAATGGTATGCGCTAATGCAGCCATTGCATGAGTCTTTGTTATGAGTACAGAGGTCAAAACGTAAATGTCTAATGACAAACCAGGAAGGAAACACTTTCAGTGTAATAATCATTGTAAGGGTGTCCGGTCTTACGTTAGATTCGTTCTATATCGCAATCAAGTGACGATATTAGATTTTCATTAAATACGAATAACTGTATCATCAGTGTAATATTAACGACATTTGGCAGCATCAAATTTTTCGTTAATATTTATACACTAACAAACACTTATTATACGGTGTTTGTCTATGAGCTACGGGATGCTCTTTTAGCCTCCCTAGCTACTCGTAAATGACGCACCGACATGCGAGTGAACACACAGCAGCTCGGGGCCGGCCGCCCGCTCAGCCGTTGCAATCAAACGCTCCCGCAAACTTGAATAACCGGGCCCTTTGTATCTCATAATAAACTAGAGATATCCACAACACTCCGCCGTACCACGTGAAATTTGATTCGTACGGATAACTCGATGAACCGTATGCGTTTTGATTGGAAATTGTTGATGCCAGTGTCGATACGTGTGCTTATGGTTTATTATAGATTTGACGACTAATTATCAGTAAGAATGATTCGGTTAGAAGGTTTACGTACACAGTACTGCATATTACGCATGTTGTTCGTGTCCACAGATTCACTTAGTCCTGTCGCCCAACATTCTTCGTCTAATCGGATAGGCACAAAATATCGGTTGCCTACAATTCGGGTCAATATGATAACAATGTCTGCGCACCATGAACTATAGAGAAGTAGCGTCTGAAACAATTGTGAAGGTCCCTACTTTAATTCGAATAATGAGCGCGACTAACGCTAGTTAAAAGTCACGCTTCGTAAGTAATCCCCATTTTAATACAAATACACGATTGATCTTTCTTTACATCAGTCGTGTATGGATGGTTATCTGTGTATTTCAGTGTTATAGGAATCAAATAAACGAGTGCTGCTAAGTTGGTAGAATTACTTAAGAGCAAATCTGCTTTAGAGGGTAAGGACTCTTAGAAATTCTAACAGAGTTCGAGTTAAACTTGGTTAAATACATTTTGTCACAATAGCTAAGCAGTTCGTTGTATTAGGGAATAAACATATAATTTAACCAATTGAATTAATTAAACCAACATTTAGGTCGGTTAAGACAATTTAAGTTTTGATGGTTTGCTTAAAACCGACGATGCGATTTCTTTGCGTTATTCAAACTTTTGCTTGGAATGACCAACTTTTTTCAGTGTATTTATTGTATTGAAAACAGGTAATTGTATTGTTAAAAGTCGACTTAAAAAAGAATCGATCATATACTATTTGAAAGAATATAATTATTTATCAAAATTAATTATCGATGTACATTGATATAATTAATTATTAACGAATTAAAACAATGAATAATGCAAAAAAAAAAAAAGTTTTACTGGCACAACTGTTAAATTTGTTGATTTAACGATTTTTGAAGAGATTTGACGAAATATTTAAAAAATAACAAGTAGGTCGCTAATAATTTTGACTTCGAAAATTTGAGTAATTACTTATTCATGTTTTCCGAGCTCAGGAATATTATTGCTCAAAATTATATGAAGAGTTTTGGGACTTGCATTTAATGTCAACTGCTATTCTAATTTTTGTCAACATTTCGACCTCGCCTTACTTTAGTTGCACTCTTTTCAAAAGAACACCCATTAAGCCGGCTGTTGTTTCAAGTTTTTTTGTTTCAAGATTGTAACAATATGTCCGAGATGCACTATATGTTACAATAATATAAACACCAGTCACTTATTTATTGATTTTTAGACCAATCCACACGCTGATAACAATCTACACGCAATCTTACATGACATATCAATGTATCGACAAAAAAAAATCTACATCGGCAGGTGATCGTGTGAAATCTTTCGTACTCATTTTGTACTCAATTCCTATTCATTTCGTACTAATTATCGTTTATCATTGCATTTAATTGCAATGTACTATTTATCAACGACGGGCGGTTTCAGTGTTAAATTCGATGACAACTGTCGAAGGGCGGTCTATACGAGAATCATCACAAAGGTTAGACCGAGTACGGTCGAACTTGTTGTACCAATTATGCATAGTTGCGTGGGACGGATCGATGCTACCGACTGTTACCTGACGCTTTAACATGGAGTCGACAACGAAATTCGTAATCACACCACGAAAACTTTCATATGCCAATTCCTATTTGCAGTTGGGACAAAATCTTTTCATGTTCCCGTCAATTAAAAACGAAAGCTAAATGAATCATAGACTACTACAGCGTTCAAAGAGTATTTATATTTTTAAAATACACATATATTTCGTAACAATCTGCACTGCTATTACGAGTATCTAAACAGTTTTCGAATGCAAATTATCGTGCAATAAATACTAATGACATTGTCGCTCTGTACTGTCCACAATAGGGTATTGTATATTATATAATAGTATAATAAAATAATACGGGTCAATAGAATCCATACGCTGCATTCCTCGGAGCACGTTAAGCTGTCTGTGTCGGACGTCGTCATTGTCTTGACGACGCTCGTTAGCGCATTCCGACTCGGACTGCTAAAGGTCCTAGCCCTCAAACTTGAGATGGAAAGATTGTGGGAGGGTGTGCCTCAGCGGTGAAGTAAGTAAAACAACACTGATACAACAACACTGTCTCGATGAGATGTTTACGCGCTATAGCCGAGACAGTTTGATCACCCGTGTTGACAAAAACTTTAAAAAGTCTGAAAGGGTTTTAACTGATATATCGGCAGGTAGTACGGACCGAAAGGGCGAGTGACTCGAAATTCAGTCTGTCAATCATTTTAGGACATAAGCAACGATCAAATGTGAAAGTACGGACAAATAAGACTTAAAGTAATGTGAATATGAACGAAACACGCATATGTATGAACAGCTCTTGATGTACATAACTTCGACGACATTAAAAGACAGAGGATGCAAATAGCTATTTATCAATGAATTAACAACGGTGATTATGCGGCGGAGGAAACAGAGTACTTCGGTATCTGACATAAACAGAGTGATTAACTTGTGTTAGGTGTTCGTTTGCGAGAGCGATGGCGTTAGTAACTAAGGCGGTTAGTAAACCAACTCTCTTGCATTCTTTACATTACATTCTCCTCTCTACTTTCATTACATTCTTTGTACGCCGTCACTAATTAATGAATATTTCCTATAACCGCGAAGTGTTAGATGTATTTTCTATTATGATGTTTCATAATTTACTTACGTTTGTCACATGTATCTTATAATTTAACTGAATTAAGTTGTAATGACAGCTGCATTTGAATTATTTATTTATATTTGTCGTATGTAACAAAGTCATAAGAAAAAGAAATAAACAAAAATTATATGTGATTTTAAGATATGTAGGCAACCTACCTTAATAAATTCAATAAAATTGTCTATTGTGGAATTCTCCTCTGAGTGTTAGAAGCTTTGTTTTATTATATTGTATTAAAAAAAATATAACAAAGCTATTTCATTATTACATTAAATATAATAGTAACATAATTTATGGAATTTATATATTTAACATACGTCGGGTTCAATGTTTCAAAATTGATTGTGTTGCCGTTACTGTTACTGTTATGATTAATGATTTTCTATCTTTTTTATAAAATATCACAATAAACGTTACCATTTTATGTACCTCAATTTAAAATAAATAAATCAGGTTAGCGACATTTAAATATTTTTTTGCATTAAACGCAATGCCAAAAAATTTATCATATCGTGTGAAAATAATGTTTATTTTCGAGCATGTCGCCGGCGACGCCCACATGTAGAACAGCTACGGCGCACGGCCACGCGAAAGAGGCGACGTATTCGCAAACGGACGTAAAACAATTTTTGCTGTATAGCGGCGGTCGTTTAATCCGAAACTGTGCGCCGGGATGGGCGTTAAAAAAGTTGCGATACACACATAAAAGGGAAAAAGCTCGCTGCAGCGCAAACTGAAAGCTCCATATTTATATCTGTTACCCCGTAAAGTTAATAAAGGGTTTGTAGTAACGAGCCGCGAGCGCCGGAGATAAGCCGGGCTCTCGGGGCGGGCGGAATCTTTTAAAACACCATTAAAACGGGCCCCCGCAGACAAAGGGCCCCCGGCCTAATTGTTGACGAAAAATATCCTCCCGATGCAAATTCGCGCTCCTTACACTCCATTCGAAATTTGTACGCGCTACGGGAAAAGTCTGTGCAATTAGCCACCAGCGCAGATACGGCTTTTTCTCTGTGCCTTAATGTCAAAGACGGTTATTATATTGTTGTTTTACTTTAATATAAATTAACAATGTGGAATGTTGAAATGTTGATGTGTAATATTTCCAAAAGTCATCGGTTCTCTTTTTGAAAATCAAAAAGTGCGCAAACGTGTGAAAGGACGATCACTAAAATTAAGTATAGTTTGTTCATAGGACAAGTTATTATGGCCAATAAGAATCATAGGTGTCAACACTTTCGATATATTTCCTATAATTAAAAATCCAGTTATGGTTGTACGTTGAAAAATTTATTTCGAAAAATATGTATTCTCGCAATTCTCATTGTTTGTGTTCTGACTTGTCCCGTAAACACGGCGAGCGCGATAGTAACTTTTTTCTCTCTGTTTCAAAGCGCGTGAGCGTATACGTGCATCCAATATTTGCCGTTGATTCGTCGATTAACCCCTACACTTGGCTAACAGCCGTCGCTCGTTAAAGCAAATATTTCAAAACATGCCTCACACAATCGTTCGTTTTCGCGTTCCACAGTTTGAAGCATCTATCTCATGTCATGTTATTGTATTATTTGTTATGATAGGTACCAACTGTTGTTGTATATTTGAAAACATTTTCACCTTATACAATTCGGTCAACCGTAAGGCAAACGGTATAAATTTATTTGGCGTGGCATCCGCTATATAGTAACGATAAGGTTCCGAAAACTTTGGCGGTGTTTATGTAGGGTACAGTTCTTGTGAGCATGAACATGAAACAACTATTATTGCAGTAACGGAAGTCCCCGTGTGATCGACGATACATATTATATCGCAACAAATGGCCAGAACTTGGAGACATTAGGGTGCACAGAGACATAAAGAGACACGTTTATTACGTACGTATATTAAATCGTCAAAGGTGCTTTTTATAACGCGATTCAATCGAGTTTAGCATGTCTTATAATCGTAAAATCGAATAAGACGTTTCGATTTGCTGCGCGAATAAAGCTTATCTTACATATAATCTGGGTCAGAGTTTAGAGTAACATGGGCGTTGAATCCAATAAGGTTTTTAAAATTTTCAATGTTTGCCCGTTTTAAGCATCAATCTTATTATGAAATCTTATACTGACCTCGAATAGTGTCTTGCTATTTTCAGTTGTAAACAATACTATTTATAATACGTTCATAACTATATAAGGTAAAACAGTACATTGTAATAGAAATCGCAATATACAGACATAGCATTGAGTTGACTAACTCTTATATGTGTAATTGTATGGTAATTAAAACAAAGTAACAGAAATAGGCAGACGACGCGTATTTTATTCTTAGTTCAATAATTTTTTCTTGAGCGATTATATTTACTAAACAAAAAACATGTATGATGCATGTATAACATTATGCAGACGAAATTGGTATGACATGAAAGAAGAGCCAAACTTTAAGCATCTGAAAGCTACGAGCTTGCATGACACGAGTGATGCACGATAGTGAAGAGAGAGACAAATGCAAAAATCGCACTATGTGGTCTCTGCTTACCCTTCTGTAAAATAGTCGTGAATTTATAAATAACTCATTTTAAAATGAGTACTTGAAAGGTTTCATAATTCTAAATCCATAGGACATTTTTAAGAGTATTCCGTAGCTTATAAAGAGCGAAGGTTTATATTCATTTTTAATTTCTAAACCGTTTCCAAGAGAATAAAAAGGTATATCAATCAGAATGCGATAAATTCTTCAATCGTGTTCAATCACAGTGACCGCTCCCGGGCTGAACGAGGAAAGATCAAATATTTTTACGCCAATTTTTTTCTTTATTCCATGTCACCCGTCGCCTTTCCGACTCGTCTCACTCGGAGATCGTTTCCGAGAAATAATTTCAAGTGAAGCGGAGAATGGCGTGCGTCTGAGCGATTTCGAGATCTTATCTTTCAAAACTTGTGTGTTTATTGTTCGGTGGACAAATAATTCGTTCACATGTGTGACTACATACGTGACGTAGGTGTTACGTACGTATAGTTGCCCGATAACTATTTTGAGGTGCAGTGTCGAAACCGGCACGGACCGGGGCGGGGCGCGGGGCGCGGGGCAGTGTCTAATTGGTAGGTAGGCACATTGCTCTCGCAAGACAAAGGCCCTCGAGTCCGCGCAATCCGATCCGCCACCCTCTCGGTAATTTTCTCGTTAAGGGGATGAATAAAACATTTCATTCCTTGCCTTTCTTTTCTAATTGTTAATGGTTGATGCGCTTTGGTAATTTATGTCCGGGTGTTGTAGCGTTTTACGGGCCATTTGTTATTCGATATTTTCTCATTTGGATTACGACCCGATGGCGACGTGGACCGGCGTCCTCTCGGAAACACCAGCATCGAAACCGGCAATGGACAGCGCTCTCGAAACGAACTCGACGCTTAATTTCCGATCCATAATTACGGGGGACGGGCCGAAGCGATGGAAAACAGTGATTCGCTGGCGGCACTTGCTATTCACGTGAAAGAAACTCACGTCGGCTAAAGTGTAACACACGCCGGCGACGGAGATCTCGAAACGTCTCGCGGCGTGTAATTTCACGTGAAAGGCGGCCCGCGAATAAACCAGAGCGGGGCACATTCCCGCCTCCATAAAGCGCGCGCCGACGCGAACGTTACACGCGAGCTTCTTTAAAACCTTACCACGGCGGCGGCGCGGCCGTGACCGCACAGCTCAGAAAAAATCCTGACAGTCGAGAATACCGACTGCGGAATTTTCATAACCGGCGGCGTTGCGCCGGATCGCTGCCGGCGGCGCGTGCGCCGCGCGCCGGCGCCGGCCCGGCCTACGGTTAAGAGTGCCACTCGTTGACGCGGGTCTCCTTTGTGCGATAAGCGAATAATGTAATGAATTTATATACTTTATGTATCGACTAAGTATTTATATTCAAAAATTGTGATGTATATTTTTTTTAATTGCAATTTATTCTAATCTGTATTTATTTTGTCAAAAAAAATCTATAAATTTATGTATTTAAATGTATATTCGGTAATATAAAATATATAAACTTAATATTATTTAAGAAGAGAAGTGAAAACTCTTGCGACGTAGTGATTAAAAATATATGGAAACCAGCATCATTAAGGATTTTAAGAAAGAATATTACTAAAAATATCAAGAAGGCGAATTGCGAATCACATTCTATTTGTTGCACACAAAAAATAAATAAACCGTTTTATTTATTGCTTTGCAATAAATAAATCAATAGTAGTAGAAATATTGGCAATACTATGACGTGCCAGCGAGTGCTACGAGCATTCGTAGCCCGGCAACCGTCTCGTAGCACAGTCGAACGAGAGTATAGACGCGGAGGACAGCACTAGTCCCGCGCCGCGCCGAAGGTCGAGTGGAGCGCTCTTTATCCGCCGAGTGCAGGATATTGTAGTTCGAGCCCCGGCGAGATTACGTGAGTTTTTCATATAAAGCCATTCAGCCAATTTCCTCATATCCAACACACGAGCATAATAAGGGAGGCCTTTGTAAGGAAAAGTGGTTCGCGCACCTACAATACGCGGCCCGCGGTATTCCGGCGAGAGGGTGCAGGTAGGCGCACAATACGCCTCCGCCGCGCCGTCCGCTCCAATACGCTATCTAACAATGCTCGCCGTGCCTTCAGATTACTCTGTTACGAAACAAACGAATTAAAAGTTCTGTATTTTTTTCGTTAAAGTCATTAAGGGTCATTTTATACATCTAATATACATTTTGGAGACAAGAGTTACAATATGAACATAAAGAAATTAAATTTATAAAACTAATATTTCAATTAACTATTTAAGAACAATATAAATGTTCTACAATTTGAAAATAAAATATTTAAAACTATTTAAAAGTAATATGTAATAATCGGTTTCACCGATTTGAATGCGATTTTCAATGATGTATTGTGACAAGCTTTCCGTAACATTAAGTTTATGTTTAATTACAATAGGTTTACAAACAAGAAAAATATAATAACCTTCTATGAAATTTTTATGAACAATTCTACAAACATATGAATTTTCTTTGAGTCAATTATCATTAATGTATTTATTGATAAATCAATGATATTTACTGACAAGTTTACATACACTTATTTTTAACGACATGCCAATATTCAGTATAAACTTGGAAACATAAAAAGAATTACATTTTGGCCGTCGTGAAATAGAATATTCTCATATATATACTACATAGCCAACAAATAAAGTATGTATAAGATAAAATCAATTAATATAAAGCATAAAGTTTTCATCGATACATATTTTAAAACTCAACATTTCTACGATTGCATGTCCGTTTAAGTCCTTTTCACGCAAGAACAACTTATCCAATTTACATGTTTCTTTTTTATTCATAACAGTTATCTGGCTAAGTCACAGAATATATTTTGTTACTTACATAAAGTAACCTATGAAATAAGCAGTGACGATAATGATGAATCAAGTTGGAAAAAAGATACTTTTTGAGACACTTAAATAGCTGAATCTGAGTAAATCATAAGAGATGTATCAAATTAATGTGCTATACAATTGTAGATTTTAAAAAGACCTATAAAAAAGTCAGGGACAGCATATGTCTTTCTTTTAAAGATGATGCACAATAAGCATTTTTGTCTTTGAAATAACGCCCAGTTGTACACGGCGGGAACCCACTTGTGCCAAAAAACAAACGAGAAATGTCGTATACAATGAGTTTTTGATATAAATAAAATATGTTTTTAAGTTAAGAAGCAAAAAAAAAAAGAAAACCTAAAGTGTATAAAAGTAATTAAAAAAATATTTGTACAGTTATTAAAATTATATCATAATTAACATATTCAAGTAAAATTCTACTTTATTTATAAAAAAAAAAACCTAAACAACATTTTTTTAGTTCGCGCGACTGAAGCCACGAGCACACACAGTTATAAATAAAAAGGGAGTTCATTGATAGTAAGCATTTTGATTTCGGTCAAATTTACGAGCGTACAGAGATCTCATGACCGTGTAATATTAATAAAGTTTATATCGCAACGTTCATGGATAATACAGATGTTATATTAAATTTATAAGGTAAAAAAACATTGTACAATGTGACGTGTTAATTCGCGGAAATCCATAATAGACGCTTGCCTGCAACATGCATTAACATGCAGCATGCAACCCAAAACTGACCCTCGAATCTGCCTCTCCACTACGAATCCCTATCCAAAGAACTGAATATTGATTCGAGAGGATTGACAGGTATCGAACACCTAAGCAAGTGTTAATTTTATTTTTATAGTTATCTTAGTCCGCTAATCGTTAAATTGTTAATTCTACGTACGTTTCGTGCCAACTACGCACATCCTCAGGAAAATGCAGACAGTTACATCCACCAGGGCATAAGGAGTGTTAAAAACAACCGACAAATGTGAACCCAACCTCCTCATGTGAAATGCTGTTATGCAACACGTCAAAGGGTGACGAAAGCATCCCAACCAGCAACCGCAGACCATCACCAATGCAGATGTCTGTCAATTGTCTCAGACCAACCATGACCAAATATTATCCAAATAGTTACAGGCAATCGTCCAATAATGGCGATTTATAAATGTTAATTTGGTCATTGAGTATATTATTATTATCTTTGTTTTAAAATTTCGAAAGATTCCATAGAATTTAAACGTAACCCCTTCTCATATACATATGAAACATCGAACTTGTGATCGTTATTGAGCTTATGACCGGTTTCTATTACACATACGTAAAAAAGAAACATATCAAAAATATGACATACTATACAAGTATGGTCATATTAACGAAATCTTACCAAGGAGAAGGCTAAATCCTACATCAATAGTTGTTTACCTGTAACAAAAAATTATACGATCAGGATATAAAATAAATTAATCACAGTAAACCTGGGAGCATCATTTGTATGCATTTTTTTACACATATGTGAGGTATAAAAGGGGGTTTATACATTTTATTATTTCGCTCAAAATATTTAGACATAGCATTAAAATGTTTTTCAATTCTAAGTTTTTCAAAGTTATAATTTTCTTCTTTGTTCGTGAATGGACAGTGTAATTAAAACAATCGATTAGTTTCAGTGGATCATTGTTGAACGATTTGGCTTAAAGACATAGATATTGCAAATTTTTGTTTAAAAAAGTTTACTTAATCATACGCTATTTATAATTACAATACCATATTACTCCGATGGTTTTTTTTGTGTTAGTGATTTAAGTAGAAAATTGAATTTTTATTTAATTTTTGTACATAGTAATTAAAGGAAAAAAATAGACTGAATTAATTTATTCACATTAATTCACATTCTAAAATAAATAATATTTTAATGTTTATTACTTTTCCACTATTTGAAAAAGAGTTTTTATTCCTTTGACAGTGTACATATTTAAAATTTCCCAAAACCACATTAAAGTTCAATATATTGGAGATTAATTGATTATAGATTATCATTTTATCGCTAAATAAGCGGTACTTATTTTTTCATGCAAATCCCACACCTAATGCCGAATTCATTTAAATGTATTCCGCAGACCGAGGAAAACATTTGCATACACTTAGCGTTGTTGTTGCGATGTTACTATATTTACCTTTTTTATTTTATTTTTTTGTTATGAGTTACTTCACCTATGATAAATTATATTTTTAACTGGTTGTCATTAAGCACGCACATTCATGCATAAAGAGTAAACTTTAAAACTTTCATCGAACAAAGAGAATTACTATCGATAATAAAGTTAAATTGAAAATGAAAAGTCGTTTTGACCTTGCACCGCACCGATAACAACACTAACTGTGTGCTTTAATGAAAATTCACCACGAGCTACACCTGTGCAAGTCAGTTAGCCGGTTGTCACGTACAAACCGCGGCGCCCCCGCCCCGCACGCCGCTGCAGCTCGTACGAGGACGCGTTAACACGTGCAAAATGCAGATTGCGGTTGTAAACAACGCTATATTAGCGGAGCACACATTCCAAGCTGCAGCACAACCCTTTATACATTACAGCTGCTTATGAGAAAATCAATTTACGAGCATTATGATGAGGGTGTTCACGGTGCTATAGGTGGATTGTTCTTATTTTTATAGGTTAGTTATCTTAACATACACACTCTTTGAGACTTGGTGATTTTCGATTTACGCTGAGGGATTTTTATAATGTCATACACCGAATTATGGGCAATGGTCACGTTTAATTTTGAAAATCCTTAAACTTATTTTAAATACAAATACTTTTTTTTACGTGCAACATTGCTTAGGAAGTTATAAGTCGACGTAACTGTAGATCTAACTTTTATTTCAAGAAAGTAAAAGTTTTTCGTTATTATTTCCATATAATTGGGAAGAAGCACAGTATATTTCCGTAACGATATACTTTGTCATTAAAATGAGAAAAATTGAAGTAACTGTTTAAATTGAAAACAGATAAGATGGACATATATAGCTGACTGGGCTTAACATAAAAAGTCGATATGTGAAAGAAATTAATTAAAATAGCGCATTAAAATCAGTTAGAAATTTTAAACTATACTCAAGTGATATTAAGAACAAAATAGATGATTTTTAATTAGTAACATTAGTGGTAAAGAAAAACAAAAAGTTGATTTACATAGAGCCAAAACTAAATTCACTGCGGTCACGTCACGTCTGCTATGCAAAGGGTAACCGATAATCAAAACAATGTAATAGTGAATAATATCTTTAGCGAACTCGGTGTATTAAAAACGCATTTCGGTTACACTAACGACGACTAGCACGTATTCAGCACCGTTTGCATAAGACCGAACATTAAGCATTTGCGCTGCGAGAACCGTAATCCACTTGCGATGTGCATTTTTGTGACGACAATATTGCACTTTAGAAACATAAATGATTTATCGGAATGACTTACAAAATATAAACTGTATTTGAAATCTGTAATAAAATTGGAATTCGAAGCAACAGAGATTCGGGCGCATATTTTGTATGTTGAAAAAATAACGAAGCGATATCGTCGGAACCGAAAGGCTCCAACGCCTAGTAAATTTTGATCAGAGCCGCAGCGGCGGTTTGAGAACATCTGCGTTTTTAGATCGACATATTAGAATTTATGTATCGGGCGCGGGCGGTTGGCGCGCTCGGCCGCCGGATGCTGTACGTCTCAATTTGCGCAATGATCCAACAAAATGCACGGCTGTCGACTCGCACGCACTTTTCAACCGTCCACGCCTTTTCTACGTGATCATGTATGCTTAATTTAATGAAGGTACTACATAACTTGAATGCTAACCCGTTTTATAATAATTTCCCGTCACCAAACAGATAATCAGCGCTACGGTACAACCAATATGACTTTTTTCTATTTACAATTATAGCTCTAGTAATTGAGAATTTTTTAGCGAATCAGGGATTGTAAGCAAGTTAATCTAAAATTTTTAAAGGTAGTAAAGAGACGAGTATATAAATAAAATACATTAATTATTTAGTCATTATTAAAATTCATTTCTTTAAAGGTTTTCCATTATAACACTCACAAATTTTAGTGGCACTCAGATGTTATTTTCCCCTCTGTAAAGTTATTGCATTTATACCCCCCTTTGTTGGACGTCGCGACTTTGGAACTCCTTATTAAAAATTAATTTTATTGAGCCCAAATTGTTATTGTTGGTATCGTTTTCTATATATTTGTTAAGCTGTGCCACAAATTCAAATATAGAATCAAAAGAAAATCAATACTGTTTTATTTAATTACTGTACTTATATTAAAATAAAAAAAAAGAAGCCAATACTGCTAGAGACATATCACTACCTAAACTTTTATATATTTAACGCAACAACGAATTCAGTTTCCCTATATGCCTGTCAATAATTCTCTATACGTTTACTACAAAAGCATTAAATAAGACACGATCGCATTTAGTGGCTTTAAAATGTTATCTAATGAATGAAGAAATGGTCACGTAATTAAGTTGGGTTTATTACGAAACGGATATCCGAAGCAGGCATCCGATTAACCAGAAATTTGGCATTTTTTATGACTTCAGTGACAATACAGTGATATGGTGCCTCAGAGTTGTTTTCTATATGAGGTCGTAGGGTGGCCATAGAAACTCCAGAACCAAACAAGGTGGTTTCGTCGTGTTTAGTCTCGTCAGATTAATAAAGCCCTAGATGGTGATCGGTGTCAGATAAAATGGTTATAGAAACTCCATAAATAAATAAGATAACCCCGTCGCGTGTGGGTTTGTTGGATGTTCCCAAGCTTTTAAAAAAAATTATTGCGCACAATACACACTCGTAGCAAAACCAGTTACATTGTAAGTTGATTTTACATTATGGGTGCCAATTAAATGTAATAAGATAGTCAGAAATGTCACCTACAATTCAATTTCTGCCGCGAACGGTCCATACGCTCCCCACAACCGCACCTCGGCTACTACGAGTCCGCGCAGTTTTAGTGTCGATAGTTCGCGCGTTAATCCGCGACTACCGTCGAATGTAACATGTGAATTCCCCGCGTGATATTCCGCGTTTACGTGTCGCGTAAAACGTGGGCAGACGCGTTTTACTGCTCTCACTTAACGTATTGTGCCGTAAAAACTGGAATCCTTAAGTAGGCTTGGACTTGTCGACTTTTTTACGGCTATTCTTATAGTGACGCTATATAGATATGCGCGTGATAGATTTCTGTGTTTATTTTGTAGATGCGTTTGAGTTATTGTATAAACCTACAGAAAAAAATATGAATAATTCATTTCAAATGTCAATATGTCACTGCGTCGATATTTTACAATGAGTACTAAGTGATTAGTATAAAAGGAGAATTATAAGGAAAAAATTAATCTTATTTCACTAAGTTTCATTTTTTGTAGAATAGACATCCAAATTTAGCATACTAAATTACGAAGTAAGCGGAAATCTATTTTTTTTAGTAGCTCTTACACTTTTATGAAGACTAAGTTTGTGGATGATATATTAAAGTTGCCGTACTTTTTAGACGTTGCGCGATTTATTCAATTTCACTGCTGAGCATTGCAGACAGTATTGCATTTACGAATCCTACCGAAGTCCAGCTTTGCTTTGTCGCGTTTATATGTCAGGAACCTATTCACGAATCCCGAAGTATCAGAATGTGACTCGGCGCCGCCGTGGTGCTAGCTAGGCCCGGTAAGGCTTGTTCGTGAGTGCCTACCAATAAAAAAAGGTATATAGAAACGTGATGTAAATAGATGTCGAAAAGAGAAGACAGAATGAGTCGTGGTAGCTAGCTTATTGAAACGGCAACGTGACGGATGATGATTTCTAGAGAAAGCGCAAAAATTAAATATGTGACAGTTGAAAAATTATATAAAAATTTGCAATGAAAATGTACAGATACCATTTATGTGTAATCATTGTATACTTCCTCTGTTATGTAGAATAATTTGGGCATTATTGTCTGGACCAAATAAGGTACAGGGTTCGATAAGTAGAGTTGTTTGTTCAATTCTATCAAACTCATTTTCGACCATATTGTTGGCAGTAACTTGGACACTCATGGAAGTAAGGTGATAATCTAAAGATACCTAATACTGAAAGTTCGCCTGCGCCAAGTAACTGAAGTAATTAAACGTAGATACACTTTAGCATACACTTATTCCAATTTTTCTTAAGAAATCCAAAATTTAGCAGCCCAATCTTTCCATTATCTGTCGCACGCCTCTCATGTTTCTCTAAATTATTTCAAAGAAAAAGATCTCATAAAAAATATTAATATTTTATTAATAAGGTTGCATTTAGACCATTAAGAAAGGGTTAATAGATGGTTAAGAAACAAATAAATAATATAATTAGAGATGATTGTAATATATAAATAAAACAGACGGTACCTTATAAACAACGTTTCAAAGTATAGATTGGAACATGAACTTAAGTTTTGAGAGCTGAAAGTCAGTAAGTGATATCGCATCGACAATCAAAACTTATGAGCATTCGGTTTCGCTACTTCGGTACTAAGCAACACTTTAATACACTTTATGGACCAGCTGGGCGTACCGCCGACCGATATTGGACTCTGTGTACAAGCCGCTAGTTTCAGGATCCGCGCACAGAATAAGCTGCAGCTGTAGCTTGAGCGGCAGCTGCACGGCGATACGGCCGTTAGACCACACAAGAGTCGTCTTTGCTCCCGGTGCGGTCGTGGTAACTCCGCTAAGATGGGAGTTGGCTCGGCCCGGACGGCTGTCCGAGCGCGACTACACTTCTGTACGGCTGAAGTTTCGACGCAAATCGACCCGCTTGACATAGGTACGACGTACATCGCGTGCATCCACTCACCACCAAATGAATGATTATTGAATCAGGCCAGAAACAGAGTAATAAGTGCTCAGTAATTCATGTAAAGAACCGCACTAGTTTCACTTTAGCCGATTAGTCGTAAGTCGTTCAACGACAAAACAGGCAGGTACGAGTAAATTTTATTCACATAGTTTATTATTTTATAAAAATATTATAAAAGAAGACCGAACAGCACTCGCATTTCAGCCACAAGTGATGTAGACTATAAATCTTTCAAATAATAGTAACAGAAAAATTTTAATAATTAAGAAAAATATTTCTTTTTTATTCTGATTTACGCAAGTCGAGATTTTATCAGATATTGACGTTTTGAAGTTCTAAGAAGCTTTTTGACCATTTTCAGAGGTATGTCCATATTTAGATACGTATGCGGACGTATGCGCCCGCGCATGTCTGAATTGGTGTACATTAATTTCCTGAAAATTTGACATGAATCGACTACGTACATTTTATTAAACCTCAAAAAAACTTTTGAAAAATCATTTATTAAATTATTTCAAAATTATTAACTCGATCAATGAATTATAATATCTAATAACATTAATTCCTAATAAAACTACTGTGAATGTCGTCAAAATGATCGAAATTGGTCCATTTCTTTTAAAGTATTGGGATAATTTATATTTCTCTTAAGATCCGTTCATTTGATATATCACGTGATTAATTTCCTTAAAATTTATTTTCAGTTCATAAAATAAAATACGAAATAAGCATTCGTTTATTTACACTATACAATAAATTTATTTTTCTTCTTCTTTATATTGAGTCGTTTCCGTAGTTATAGTAGTTAAAGATTTAAAAACCCACAGGGCCCACTTAACTCATCTTTTGTTGTATAAATTTACTAAAACATGAAATTAGCTGAAATAGCTTCGATTTTAGTTGAACCCCAGATTAATTTGTGAGTAAAACATACATTTATTAAACAAAATATATATGTATATGGAAAATAATAATATACCTGACAAACAGATTGATGATACAACCCAAAAGATTATAAGTTTGTCTATTTTTGTGGGTCAAAAAAAATCTTCGAGACGGATTTTAATGGGAGCGGTGGTAACGTTTATATTGCAGAAAATTCTGTAAATTTAAAACAACTCAGACGTCATGACGTCAAAAATACATTAGCGCGAGGTTTGCGTAATTTTGATGTTATAACGGTATCAATTGAACGGTTTAAAGATTACAGAATAAACAACTAATATATAGAATATAAGCGAGAACAGAAAATGAGAGCACGTTTAGTATTCGATGTGACGAAAGTTGGTTAGGCAAAAGCACGGCCAACGACCACAGTTCATTTATAAATTATGACTTTTACGGAAGAAATTATATTATATTCCCACCACATGTTCGCCATCAAAGTCCACTATATTTTTACATTTCCTTCGTCTCGTATTTATTTTGCGTGTATGAACTTTCAATCATGTATCTGAAGAAAAAAAAAATACCTTCCTTGCTCGACATAATAATATAAAGATGAAAAACCAACAGATTCCGCTGCGGGGTGCGCGGGGTGCAGGCGGCGCGGCGGGGGCGGCCGGGGAACGCACCCTTCCCATTCGACGTCGTTATTCTCGCGATATTTTTATTCAATTGGCGTCAGGTGCTCGGCGCGGGCGGCGGTCGGTTTCGGCGCCGCGTGTTTTTGGATAATTTCCATACTAATGAAAAGCCAACAGCGCAGACTCCTTGTACTCCGCAACAGTAAATAACGGCCGGCTAACAATTTTATTAATACATGTTGAACCGCCCTTTGAGCAGTGACGCCGTTTAGTTCTGCGCGAGCGGTGAGCGCCGGGAGCCGTGTTGAAAATACAACGACATTCGTCAGGCCCTATTTATTTTTAAATATACTGTACACGTTTCCCGGAAAAAATCGTGCTTTTACATGTTTGCAAAAGAGCGTATAAAAATGGAAATGTTGGAATTAAACGGTTACATGAAAAATATATGTCACGTGTTAACGTCGCCCGAAGTTCCTTTTTGCGAAAATGACATTTAAATGCTTCCCTAGTATTTGCAGGAAAAAAATTCGTTTAGTCTTTTTCTCAAATTACGATTTAGATGTTGATGCTAAAAGCGTCTTAATTACCCATTTAAATGGAAAATGCGAGCAATTTATTTAATTATGAATAAATTTGTAGTGAATTTTAATATACGTATATATATAATTCAATGTGTATCACAAGTTTGTTGTCGACCTCTATCATGGAAATAAAATAACTGATGAAAGAAAGAGTGGGTCGATTGAGAAGGGAGGGGACTGGTGGGGGGAGGCTGTAGAGTGAATGGAGGGGAATGATCCACCGGAACTTTCACTCACTGGATAAAACGAAACGTCAGAAACTGTACTACTGCACGTTTGTATTCTGTAAGAGTGTGGTATTGCACCGACTCGTTTACGAGCTGCAGCCAAGCTGACCATAGTATGGTTCTACCACAATAAATAGCAATTCTGGGTCACATTTTTCCTAAAATGAATACATTTATTCTTAGGCGTAGCAAGGTACTGTACCTATAGGTATCCGCTAAAACTTCGTCACATGATCGCTTCTATCCATCCACCAGAAACCATCTGACTATAGATAATTACTGATACCCGTGCGAAGTTGGGACGCGTTGCTAGTTTCCAATAAACAAAGTCCATAATTTCCCATTTAAATGCACAAGTCACAGCTCTCATAGCGATCTTTTCAAAGTGTTGACTTATTTATCGCAGGATGATAATAAATTTGTACAAAATCTCAAATATAAAAACTAAATAACAGGAATAATGTAAAGTATAGAAGTCGATTTCTTTTCAAATATCAATAGCGAGCAACTCTAGAAACTCATCCACAATAACTATATAGAAATGAAAGAAAAATAAACAAATAAAAATAAATCTCGATAGGGACGAAACGGAGTTCTTAAAGTGTGCATCCAGAGGGGTTTCGAGCTGTTCGTGCAAATAGAGCTTGCGGGTGCTTGGTGAGGCGCGCGGCCGCGGCACTGCCATCGGAGTCATATGTATAAAATAAAAAAAAAAAGATTTGATAATTTAGAAATATTGACCGTTAATCGATCTTATGTTATTTATTCGTAAGCAATAATTCGTTTCGATCACTGTACGCCCACTGTTAAACTTAGCACCTGGAATTTCAGGACGTATAATTCTGAACCGCCTGCATCCAATGATAGCCCGGGACCATTGAAATCAATTTATTATAGAGATTTAAAACGTATACTCAAAATTTACGTAAAGCATATTACGTAAAAACTAAAACCCGTTAACGGAAAGAAGGATACCAGAAATACGCGCTAAGAAATGAATGAAGACTGCTTCGTGGAGATACGGAGGTTGCCGAGGATAGCTGACATCATTTCAGTGACCACGTCCAGCATCGATAGCTTAGCGTATGTTGAAAAAAGTCATTTATCCATTCATTTCAGGGTTCTAAATTATTGATCACTGGACCGTCACCGTTGTGGATGAAATAACATATTGCTTTTGGATAAAATAACGATAATAGAATTCAATTAATTTTAAATTAAATCCTTTTGTAAGCGCGTACCATTTAGGATTCAGATACGCATGAGAGAACAACCGATAGACGGCTAAATATCAACAGAGCTCTGGACTAAAAGGAATTTATTCGGAGAATATAAGGCAAAGTCAAACATTATTATAAACATAGGCTAATTTCTAAGATTGTGCGTAATTTTCATTAATGTGAAATTGTAATTCAATTCAAGATTTAACAGAAAACAACAATAACCAAAACAAACGATGACGGCAGAGCGTCACACGCAATTCTATTAACCGACGTCCGCGTCAGTTTTAAAACTGAAATACAAGCTGGAGCTGAAACGTACAAGAGGCAACAACGACAACGAAAATTCTTTGTATTTTGTTTTTTATAAAAATGTGAACACAAAAATGCATATTAAGTACAGAAATAATAAAATAATTTAATTAAAAACTCACTGCTGCTTATTTGCCACAAAAATTTAAAATCTTTGCAAATATTACGTTAACTCTTCAACGAAATAAAAGCTACCCGAGAAGAGAACTCCGCAAGTGTAGCGGCACACAAAGGTATTTTAAAATAGGAGGAAAACCGGGAGCTTTTTAAAGCTGCGGCGGTAAACAGAATATGCTTCGCTTCGGTCTGCTTATTTTTTCGGAAAAGTCAGCCTGAACTAATGAAACTTCAAGTTGGCCGTGCGATAAATCTTTAAGATCTTCCCATTTTTGATAAATTTACGTTATTTTATTGAAATAATACGTAGGAAATTGCATTATAACTTCCACAATTAGATTTTATACTTCTTTTTTAAATCAATAAATGTAATTTCCCACAAAACAGGGTTTCTAGAACTTCAGAAGACATATAACATTTAGATTTATTATTATTCCGTGGTAAAATTATCACAAATATAAAAAGTTATGTTTAATTAATTATTCTATTGATCATATAAAGATAGTGTTTTTTCACTGGATCAAAAAAATTTGAAAAGTTATAAAAATGCAATATTTACTTGTGTGGGATAATGTATCATTTAGAATGAAATAGAATAGAAATAAAGACAAACACTTCTACATATTCATAAGCACTATTTATTAATTTTCTAAAACTATTTTTTTTTTCACATAATTAGTCTCTGAATAATGTTTGTAAAATTAAGAGGTTTTATTTTCTTACTGTCACTAAAAAATGACTCAGTACGAGTAGAGAAGCTTCCGTATAGTAAGCCACCGCTATAGTCCTAGGAGAAATTAATCAACGTGTTATATTTCTTACTTACAGCTTTTCGTAGCTATGAGCGAAGCCCTAATTTCAGAAATAATGATGGGATGCTCGACTTGCGTAATATATTTTTCAAACTTATGTAATTGAAAAATACGATATATACATATGCTTTTATTTCTCATAACACACCTGTTTATTTCATATGTCACGTGATGTAGTTGAGGAAAGTTTTTTAATATTTAATATTAATATTGACTTCCCGAAATCGAAATTTTTCTATTTATGTTATGTGTTACTGATTAGGACGGCTAATTATACATACGTACTAAAAATAGTACATTTTTCTGCCATGGCTTCAAAAAAACCAAGGTTGTAGGACAGATAAACACGAGAATTATTAAGTTTTATCTTAATAATCTCAATAAGATTTATAAGACCGATGTGCTCTTGGAACGATACGGCCATCACGGGGATTCGATGTAACAATTCGTGTTTCTATTTCGAACCTTTGGGCGTGACCACGGAACAAATACTGTCGAAGCACCCATTAGAGGCCGGACAAAGAATAAACAGCGGAGGGCGCGCAATCCGACTAATTACTGCCAAACAGCGGCCGTCGAGCAAACACGTCGCCAGCGCCGGCGCAGACGCCGGAAATAAATTACTGCTGGACGACTGTAACACGGAAACGATTCTGTTTGCGGAACGAATGTAGACGCGAGCGGCGGACGCTATCGCAAAAGGGGGGCTGTAGTTTTAATGGAAAATCGGTATTTTTGACATGTTGTTATTTGGATTATATATTTATTTCGTAAACTTCACAAAAACATTAGCCAAAGCACGGCCATAGTGTTGTTTTATCTAGTAGGGACTTAATATTTGGAATACATGTTCAGTTTTGGTTAATAAATTACTTAAATTATTTATTTGACTAAATTATTCGGATGTATAATGACAGTAACCAGCCATAATATCTAGCTTGTTAATGTTATTGTATATCAAAATAATTTGCTTACCAAAGAGTCAACGGTCAATAGCAACAATATGGCGAGCTTGGGTACTTTTTAGTAACAGGATAGTTATGTTGTACATGATGTTAGGTAGTAGTAATTTAATAGTCATACTATGGTTTTGGTGTCAAGTTTCTAAATAATAATTAAATTTAATTAAATAAAAAAAAATAATTACTAAATAATGACAAGCTCTTTCCTATATTAGATAAGTATTTCGTTTAAATAAGACGTTATTTGTATTAACACTTTTCCTTAATATAATACCTTTTGTTTCTTTTTATATATTTATTGCTAGATTTTAATAGGCCTAAAAATAGGAATGATTTTTTTTACGTTTATAAAGAAGAAGTATAAATTACAATTAATAACCTTTAAGCGATAATAATTATGCCACGCATATTAAGTGTAAATAAGTTTTAAATTTTATGTACCTACTTAAACCAAAAATGCTGAATATAATCAAACACTTTCATAAGATGAATATTTAAGTCACAGAGTAATATTTCTTTACACTATACTACACACGAAAATCGATTTATTACAAGCAAACAGTGTTCGACATTCGTCAGAGATTTCGTTAAAGCTAAAGAAAAGTACAAAAATAAAATATTCATACACAAACATCGACGCAGATTGCGATCGTAGGCGTTCCGAAAGTTGAGCGCCGTCATAGAAAGTCGAGCAAACACGTCTATTTGTATGTACAAAAGCCGCGGCAGACGGCGCGGCCGTAGCGCGGCGTAGCGGCGTGGCGGCGTAGACTCGTCGCGGAGTAGGCCCGCGGCGCCCGCCCAATCACGCCTCGTAATATATTTTTAATTGACGAACGGCGCCGGAGCCCGCCCGCGTTCTATAAACATTTGCGTTTTCGAAATGTATGTAGCACCGGTTTTTTGACCGGACGATGAAACTGTAATTGGCGTCCAAAGCCGCTGTAATTTGTGTCGCACTCGATTTTCGGTTACGAATAGCATTTTCAGGTTTTTTGTCGCGATATTATTTTGTCGTTGTTCCATTTCCATCATTTGGTAATGTGGCAGCACTTTGAATAGCAGTACACATTTATTGATTAGATAGTTTCAATTTTCGTATGGGCAGTTAATTAACTTGGCGTACACAGAAAAAAGAGCAATTGAAAACGGTTTTATTATTTTTGAAGGCGAAAAGAAAATATTGATCCAGTGATTGATCGAAACATCCTACACAATTATTTAGATAAATAGATCATAAAACATCTTACGTAAGTCATTTTAATGTTCCTTTTGGTTTTATTTTCTACGTTTTCAGAACACCGGCCTCCGACAAACAGCGTGGCCGAGCGGCGCGGACGACGCGTTGCGTCGCCCCCTCAAATCATTTTTAATATTCGCTCGGTGCACTGAATATTAATTAACTTATAACTATGCGTACATGTAATTTTTCGCCAAATAGATTGTACTTTCATGAAACGAAGTAGATAATGAATTATGCGTTTAAATAAAATTTTAACTATAACATCATTATAATAAAAAAAATTGTATAAAAGCTTTGTTTAGGTATCTCATACTTTGTATTATTTCAAGAGTCAGTACAAAATTTAATACACACTTTAGCGTAGGCATTTGAAATACATGTATGAAGATAATCGAACGTTAGAATCTACGAATAATAAATAATAGGTTAAAGAAATTTTTTTCGTATTTTATAAGCTAAAAGTTGGAGTAAAATAATTTTAATTATATCTGCTAGTTTTGATATCAACAAACAGATAAAATTTTAAAATAAGAAAATAAAAAGTGAAACGGTGTCCCGCCATTTTTCTACTACTTTATTGTTCTCTAAAGTGAGGGAATTTAACGAAGAAATCAATACATTTTGAAGTTTTACTACAGAAAATGGAATTATTAGGCACAAGCCGCCAAAAAAAAAATTGACTTTTATGAACCTTAAGCAGTGTCGGTAAGAGTAGCATAAAAAAAGTTCAAGAGCTTTTAATCTGGTAGATTTGATGTCAAAGATGAACTTTACTCGGTCGACCTGTAACGGATAATGTAAAAAAATAGATTACCTACGACAAGAATGTGCGAAAACGGCATCATGGCTAAAAGGCAAGTAAAGTCCACAGACTACAGCGAAACTCGATTAACTCGCAATATGTTGATGCTATGTGTATGGTGGGATTAGAAGGGCGGTGGGATGGTGGGATGGTGGGATTCATTATGAGCTTTTAAGGCCGGGCAAAACCGTCAACTCGGATTTCTACTGCCAACAGCTGATGAGACTCTAGCAAGAAGTAGAAAATAAACGGCCGCAACTGATCAACAGACTGGATGTGGTTTTTCACTATAATAACGTCAGACCACACACATCTTTAGCTATTCAGCAGATGTTGAGAAAGTTCGGTTGGAAAGTGTTAATGCATCCATCAAATAGTTCTGATCTTGCACCCTCAGATTTTCACCTGTTTCGGTCTCTTCAGAATTATTTATGTAGAGTTAGATTAACATCAAAAGAGGATTTTAAAAACTACTTATCGCAATTTTTTGATCAGAATTCCCAAGACTTCTACAGGAATGGGATTATATCTGATTATATCTACCTTTAAAATGGCGACAAGTTTTTGAACAAAATGGCATATGTATATATAGCATAATTAAATGTAAATGAAACATAATGAAAAATCATTTTGAATTTGTATATAAAAAAACTTTCTCTCCGACCTTACATTATCACGTTCCAATTTTATACAAATTGTAAAATCGAAATTTTGGTGTATTACTTTCGGTTGCATTCAGTAATCATGAAATCAAATTATTTTACACTTAAACTACCATGACTCTTCAAGGACGAGGAAATATGTTCCAACCAATTAGCTGTTAAATTTAATTTTTTTTGACACAAATCTTCGAATTCCGTATACTAAACATAATAAACGTTAATTCATTATTTCATAATTTTTATAGTAAATATAGATTTATCAGGATGTATTTGTAAAAGGATCTTCTATTATATCACAAACAAAAGCATCAATTTAACGGAATCGGAATTTGTTTTATATATAATTCATTCGCACATTAATTAATCGGACGCACTGATGTATTTCGACACGGCTTAGCACATACACTGTGTCGGTGTCTCAGACATCATCGTAGACGAAATCTGAAAAATACGATAATAAAGAAGGCGTGAAACTGACAAGCGACATAACTACAACGTTACTTCCGGCCGGCGACCGCTCCCTCTCCGCGTACAGTCGATTTAATCGTTTTTATTACAAACAAACGCAAGCCCGGGCCTTCACTGGGAGCGCGGCCCATTGTTGTTCTCGCAAAGCTCTCCTTCGGCCCGGGCTAATACGGACTGCATTAGCCCTCAGGTACACGAGACTGCGCTGTTGTAACGAAAACATAGCGCGCCGGGGAGCGGCTGGCGCGGCGCTCACTTTGTTGAGGCTTCGGATTTTGTACAGGCGAGATGCGTGTGCGTTACTATTTTTCGTTTGATTTTCGTACATGTTTGCAATCGTATGTTTGATATAAAAACCAAAACCTAGTTTCATTAAAAAAAAAATACATATCATAATTTGTTTATACGTTTGCCGCGTACTATAATCGATAAAATTAAATTTTGATGAATTATTCCAAGATCTCACAAGATATGTTAAGGATTCCTTAAAGATAAATAGGTTACTGTACGAAAACTAAAAGTGAACACAAATATTTTGATCAGTTATCAATAAAGTCTAAAAAGCCATAAAAAAACAAATACGGTTTCAATTCGCGCTTTCAGGGTTTCGTACTACCACACAATATCTTTAGGTTAAGATAAAAGTCGCTTTCTATATTATTCACTTCGGCATTCTGAGCCTTAATCAGACTCACATATTGGCCGGTCTTTATTATTAGTTGTTATAATTTAGAGTTTTTTAAATTGAAGTAAAGGTAAAGATTATAAAAAAAAATATGTTTCTTCTTTGGCGAGACTCTTTAATAACACCTATTGAACTGACTGGTTCAACATTATGGTTCAAAATATACAGCTTCTTAAAATTTGGACAAATGGATAACATAAGCTGAGTAATAGCATCCCTTTGGTACGCTTTAGGTACGAAATTTCCACAAGAACGAATAAAAATAACTATGATATTTGCAATAGAACTTTATTTATTGTGAAATCATATAAAAAAAAACGATTGAAAAGAACTATGAGATTTGCAATAGAATTCTATTTATTGTAAAATCATATAAAAATAGTATTAATTTTAATATTGTTCGACAGTTCGGAACTTTTAAAACAATTCAAAAAACTGTAATGAAATAAGCGCTGATTATTCTAACGTTAGCAACTTTATTTGTTATTCACATCTAAAATTGCTATTTATGTATGTCAAACTTCAACATACAGGTAAATACATCCGGCAAAGGAAAATTTAAATTTCAACAACCTTTTCTATACAGAATTTTCGAGGTAACAAAGCGGAGTGGGGCGGCGCGCCCGCGCGGACTTTACGAGGCCCCGGATGTTGTTGCATTAGCCATTTTAAAGCGTTAACGTTTTTCGTTATCTAAAAGTTCAGTTGATTGAAATTTTCTTAGGCATTTGGTTGCCTGTAAAGTCGGTATACGGGCGAAAGTTTTACGTGACAACGACTTTGAATGGTAAAATCATTTTAATGTGAATATTCATTCGTAGGAAGAGGATGAAATAATAGTAACAATTTAAAACATTTATTTATACAATTATATTTAAAACATTAATTTATACAAAGAATCTCACTGAATTTCGTATTTATATACAAATATACATACAATAACTTGCAATACAAAGGCATTTCTCTCGTTCGGTGACTCATCGTTACGTTACCGAGCGTTAGTGACTCCCAGCCTAATTTAAAACGTCAAAAAAAGCCGTTTTATCAACAGTCGGCTCTAACGCTCTGCTAATAATCGCTATCCATTTATCAGTGACACAAAGATATTTACAATTTTAAAACTAGAAACGTCAAATAGTTAATAACTATTAAGATGCAAAAATTGAATGCTATATATATGATAAGTAAACTGTATTCGTGAATTTCAGTATTATATGGTTACGTATCTCATAATGGGAAAATAAAGCAAATGAAACTGTTCTAGGGTGACTTTGATGTTGAAATTAATATGGAGTATTATGATATGTAGCATTATGTCGATGTAAAAAAAATTAACTTCCTACTTTAATGTATCAAAAAATTCGGTACTTCATAATCAATTTTGTATCAAAAAATGCAACTTACTGCCTGATAAATCATCAAAACCTAAAAGACACCACACAGTGACATTCTTAAAAATTAATGAATCTATAATTTACCAATAAAAAAATTTTGAAAATCCAAAGTTTAGAGAGGTTTATTTGCTTTGGGTACTTAATGTATTTTTTATTTATTAATTTTATTACAATTATAATAAAAAAATATTAATTAATCAAAAAGCTATAATATGTAATGAAAAAAAAAATCTTTCAAAACAAAAAGTGTTTTTGGTTAATACAATTACTGAATAATGATTAGCACTTTCATTAGCGTAAAAATAATAATTAATCAATCAAATGAACAATACTCAGGATTAAATACAAGAACAAATTTCGTTCATATTGTTACCAAACTCTCAGCAAAATCGATTGATAATCAAAAATCCTTCCAAAAAATAACAGCGCCATCTAATTGATTCTTTGTTCTTCTACCCTGTGATGATTCTATCACTGTGGTAAACACCGAAAAACTCTTATGAGCGCGTTTTAAACACCAACTAATTTTACATGAGTCGATTTTGTTCAATATGTTACCTCGAGTTGCGTTCAAGTTACCTATAAAGGCGCAATTAATATTTTTTAATAGTTTCGATAATGAGCGTACCCAAACACAAACAAACAATGTTTTTAAACGTATTTTAATTGTATTTCATTTCTATTCTAGTGATTTATATTTATTTTCGATTCTACTTTTATTATATGTATTCATCTAATCTCCTCTACACCAGCAATCTAAATGTGAATCATTGTGACTCGCCTCTAGCGTTGTCTTGCGGGTGTACATCCACGATAGATATGGCATCATATTGAAATGCCGCTCTCCACATTTGAAAACACCAACGGTCTTCCAATTTAAACGCAAGTAATTCTGGCTACTCTACTTATATGCAAATCAACGAAATTTGGCCATTCAAAAGGAATTCAAACGCGTACGCACGGTCAGGGTCAGAAGCGCATTAATTCCCACAAATAATGTAGTTGTAAATCGCATCTGTAATGGTAATGCTGCGATAAGATAATTTCAAATAAAACACCAGTTAATACGTTTCACTGGAATTGGTGCGGAGTTCTAGTTTTTTTCAGGACAATAAGGCTTCGATTATTTTGCTTGCTGAACGAATCGTTAGTACAACTAACTAACTAACAGGTGAAAAATCCATATTGCGTCATCAATGCCACAAAATAGTACACGAGCGTCCGCCGGCGCCGGTTTCGGCGTTAGCCCGGTATCAATTTCCGGCGCCGAGGGCACTTTTTGATTTACGTGAGCAACATTTTTATTGTTTCGCAAACATCAACCAACTGCGTTTTTTTTTTTTGATTCGCTATCTGAATTAATTGAACACAAACAGCCACCGAGTGACTGCTCGCATATTACATTATATTATTTGCTTCCCGACATCTAATATTATCATCTATAAAATAATTCACAAGTAAATAATTTTTCCTAAAAAACTTCACGGTATTATACATTTAAAATCCCTAGAGTCTTCGGAACTATAAACTATTCAAAAAATGTCCAATAAAAAAAACTTAAACCGTTTCATGTAGGTATAAACTTTTGTAACACGCTTGTTTCAATATATTTTAAGAAAACCATGTCAAAAGATATTTATAATAAAGTTATTAAAATCATTTACATCAAACGTCGTTAACAAGTAATTTACATATTTAACCAATTACACAGTAAACTGACAAAATGAAAGGGCGCCTGACTGTTATTGTTAATTTTGTTGATCTAAATAAATAAATCTGAAAACAGTCGACCCATACCTGAAATTGCAACAACAGTTCCTTAAACACAAAAAAATGACAAAGTACCAAACAACAATCCGTAAAGAATTTTACGTTATTTTGAAAAAATCCTTTTTTTTAAACTACCATTTCTCTCGAACCAATCCAACGATTTTGATGTAGTTTGCAATGATCGACCTTGATTTTTAAAGAAAACAATTGATTAAATTTTGAAATTCATAAATAGAATAGTTTGAAAAATATGGTAAAAAAAAACATTAAAAAAATCTCCATCGACATCTCTTGAATACATTAATCGATTTTTATGCAACATGCGGCAATCGATTCAAATGTTTGGGGAAAAGAGTTGATTCGATTTTGGTGTCTATCGGTCTATCGGTAGAGTAGTCCAAAAGTTTATTTCCTAAAATTTGCAAGACGGAATTAGTCCAAATTTTCAGAAAATCTAAAATAAAAGGCTTTTGTATGTAATAAACTGCGTTTCGATCGGTTAATCCGTTCAAAAATTTGATGAGGTTTACACACACACACACGCGCGCGCGTGCTCTCGCGCACACAGAGAGATACAGACATCACTCAGAAAATTAAAATTATTGAACCATAAAACGCCAACATCTAACGAAAACCCGATTTTCGAAAATCATACTGAAATTATATTTTTATGAAAATTGATAAATTTTCATGACACGAAGTTGACACACACGAAATCTGTAAGGACTACTGTATTGTAGTCCTTACAGGTTTCCTTGTAAAGACCTGTTACATAAATCTGTAAGACCTGATGCAGTAAATCGACTGTTACATAAAGTAACGCCCTAGAAGTTAAATTTAAAAGTGATACTTGTTAAGAGTGTCTCTAATCCGCTAAGAATCTATAAAGCATTTCAGAAGACAATTAAAAAAACTTGCAGGATCGATTACGTCTTTAGTCTGTAAGTATGATAGTAGACAATATCACAAATGAAGGTCATAGAAATTGACATTATAATACGCAAGAGCTAACATATAGCTATTTTTTGTTATGTAACTAATATTAAATGAATATGTAACTTTTTAGATAATATTGTATGTAAATTATTAAAAGAGCCAGGTAAGCACAGATTTTAAGTTGAGTATAACTTATATGGTATCTATTAACGTTGCTTAAATACTATAAAAGAAGTTGTCAAGAGCGATCGCGGCTCGCACAACTAGTTTCTTGTAAAAATACTATTTTTAAATAAGAAAAGAAAGTGTATATTTCATAAGAAAGAGCGTTAGATAAATCAAAAGATCTTGATAAATAACTATTTTTATTAAAGTGCTTTTTTTAAGAAACTTTGTATTGTCAAGAAAACTTGTAGCTTTCCAGTAATCTATTACTTAATATTTACTAAGCTTACGAGAGCTTAAATTTCAACTTTAAACCCTTAAGAAGTTAGAAGAAGAACATTTGTTTCTAACAAATTTTAAGCCGTATCATTAAGTTCACTGGACTAAAAATTAGTAAAATAAACTAGCCAAGAGTACGGACTATGCTCATTATAGGGTTCCGAAGCCATTATTACAAAGAAGTGCTCTACAGACGCAAAAAGTAGGTACCTTGTTACACTTTCATGTTTCTCGTAAATAATAGTTATAAGGACTTTAGTCCTCAATAACTATAAAAACAAGTAGGTATGTCGACTATTACTATTAAACCAGTGTAAACTAAAATGCATCAGCAAAAGAGCGTAACTTTATGGCACTTACGTCCTTTTGCTGAGAAGCGCAGTTTTTCGACAATAACTCAAAAATAGTACTTCCGATGAAGTTCATATTTTTTGGATATACGGTGTAGAAAAATAAAGGGGGGAGGGCAAAACAACTTCTGCAACTTTCGGAGCGATTATTTCCGAAATCATTAAAAAAAAATCGCTTAAAAAACCTTAGTGTTTTTAAAAAAACTGCTGAAATATGTGCCACTCGTTGATGTTTGCCGAAAAAAAATTTTTAAACTCCTATTACATGTATGGAATGCCCCCTGGGCATATTTGTTTTTGTTATTAAACAATTAAACTAAGTAGCGGCTTATAAAAGACATCTAAACTATACATTTCATTAATACGCATCTTGTAATTTTTGAATAAAATGCCTATATGGATGGACGGACGGACGGATAAACGGATGGATATGACGAAACTATAAGGGTTCTGTTTTTGTCATTTTGGTTCGGAACCCTAAAAATGCTTCAAAGGTATAGAATAGAAGGCACACATTTAAAGTATATTTCAGACTATCTCTACTTATGTTTTTTGTCTTTGCACTAAATTTAAGTCCCATTTTGATCTAAAATAGTTTTTTTTATCACTGACTGACCAAATATGTACGACAAAATTTCACATTACTGCGATGTTTGTTTTTGGAAAATTTAGAAGAAGAAGAGGGAGAACGCGAGAATGGTCTTATAAGGATTCGGTCTTTTATTTTAAAGTACGAAACCCTAGAAATACTTTGTTTTTATAATTTTAAGACCGCATACAAACAAAAATGTTCAAAAGATTAGTCAGAGTTTATTACGTTAAAAGTAAGAAAAGCGCATGCATAAATAAATCACGGTGTTCAAAGCATACGCAAATTTTTTTTTACAAAAAATATGGTGTATTAGATTTAATATTAAAATTTGTTTGCAATAAAAGGGAAGTAATGTAGTTTTATGTTATAATTAAACTTTAGTAACTAATTACCAATTATGAAAAAAAAAGGAGAATCCATGAAAAAAAATGTTAGGTATGTAAAATTCAGATAGATTTTTAAAAAGAATTTAAAATCATAACGGACGTTACATATATTCGATATTAAAATTTATTGTTACATTGCTCAAAATAAACTGCCTATAGTGCATCGAAAGCACCGAGGTTACATGACGATATAAGAGAAATATTCTTTTGAAAACTAAAAGTTAAACATTTATTAGATTTCTAACAATTTAAATATTCATTCAATAGTACCTAACTTCAAATTGCAAAACGTTGAAAGAGCAATGCGCTAGAAATCTAACAGAATGGTACGATCAAGATTAAACTTAGAATTTAAATTACGATAGATTATTACTATAGTGAAAACGTTTCAGTCACGGCAAGCAACTCTAGCAGATAAATAACGTCTTTGTCTTGAAAATTCCTTGAGCTGAAATGCAAATTAATAATACAAGAGCTTCAGTATTCAGACTATAAAAATATATAAAAGCATTAAGTATAAAAGTCTTCTACCCAAGTTAACCTTATTATATTTATAAAAAATATCAACATTCTAAGTGATTTGTTTTTCTTGAAAACAATTCAAATAGGTACTATAGTTATAAAAATTTCTATAACACGTAAATTTGTTGTGTTAATATATTTCCATAGAATCAGTTGAATAATTTGTTTAAAAATAAATTATGTATACACTTTTTAATATCATATAAACAATATTTACAGTTTAATTTTTTTTTTATATATTCAATAGGCTATATTTTTTCGAAATTTAATTACGAGTACAGCCATCGATTAATATGACCTCAATGATATAAAATAAAACAATTAATTAAAATAATAAAATAAAAATGAAACAAAGTTTCATGAAAATCCTATTACACTTTTGAATGCGTCGTTCATACATGCCGTATTCATCACACATACAAGAATTTTATAGATTTATAACAAACGAATGCATTAAAATTACGTTGTACCTTGCTGTTTCGGCTCTTTTTATATCCTACTGTTAAATGCATAACCCCTTACAGTTTCCTATTTCAGATGGAGAAGTTTAATCCTTTAGCCCTTTACGGTGACCTAAAACAGGTCAAGAGCTGCTAACAGTCGTCGTCTATGTAGCGACAACACGCGGGACCTCGGCCCGCCCGCGGTCACGTTTCGAACGCGGTATTTTTCGGTTCGAAGACGAAACCCTTTATTGACCACCGGTTTTCGTTACGGCAGCACTGTGCAAATTATATCTATTATATGTGTCAAAAACTTTGCAATACTGACAACTCCTCTTGATCTCCGGCTGTCTCAGGAAATCTTCAAGTATGGACCCCTGAAATGGGGCCATCACCACTGGACCGTCGGGGTTGTATCCCCGACGAGAAGACGCCTGGGCATGAGGCAAGTCCTCCGTCCCGTACCCGCACCCGCAAATAAGGTGTGGAAGACCCACAAACGAAAAAAAAAACTTTGCAAGCTATAAGATTTTTTTTTAAATGTACAAACATTGACTATGGCATACCTACAGATAGACGTATATGCCGGTGTTATGCGAAGGTGTCTCCGTTCGGAATAGCACTCCGACCTGCGTTTCGATGACTGGCGCAAAACGGTTAATATGTGCGTACAGCTCTCGCCGCAAGCGCCGGATAAACTAGCAGGAGTTGCCAGGTGCGCCTGTAACGAGCTGCCCCAACTACGCGGCCGCTTAGTGATTAATGCTGCAGCCGTGACATGGCGCACACGAACAACTAATCGAGGAGGAGTGAAAAAAATAGGGGAACAACTCTGAATAGTTGTGGGTAACGCGTGCCTCTTGAAAATCGCCTTAATGGAGCGAAGTTGTGGTGGGAGCAGGGGTCTACGGGACAAAATATGAATTCCATTTGCGATAAATTCACGAAAGTTTATTCCTTCAGGGGCTCGGCGATAAAAGAAGATAACACTTTTGATCCAGTGTGTCCGTCGGTCTTTCAAAATTGTCTTATTACTTATTATAGGTTTAATTTTCAAGAGTAATATGTCCTAATACATGTTACCCAAAGGGACACATTTATATTTCAAGATTGCGAAATGGAACTACTGTTTTCGGAAATCTTCATACGTGTTAACGGTGTCAAAAAAATGACGAAAATTTTGAAAAAATTGGTTACATTCATTTAGCTTATGTAATACGTCCCTGCAAAATGCAAATGCATGGCGTCTACGAAGATGATGGTCCGCCATAGTCTTCAAGTGACCTAATAGATGTGTCTTTATATATAAAAATAATATAACTGCCATGACCATCGGTATGAGTTAGAAATGCATAGAGTGGTGCCCAACTTATGTCGCCGCATGTCACCGACGAGTGTTCTCATTACCATATTGTTATAACTTTTACTGAAGTACCATCGATTTTGTTATTAAATTGATTCTCGTTAAAAAACTGACACAACCAAAATGGCCGATAAGCTTATAATACAGTATTATACTCTTAACATTCCAACAACGTTTGTTACATTTGAAAAAGTTGAGAATTTGGACGCGAAAATTTTTTTTCGAGGCAAAATTTAAGTTCCCGTTTTCCTTAAAATTCGTAAATAATTGAAAAATTTATTTCAAAAAAACATTTTGCTAGTATACGTCCTCGTGCATTGTATTTTTTCAGAGAATGAAATATTTTAAGAAGTCAAACACGGCGTCGACAAAGAACACCTCATAGCTGAATTGAGATCACGACTGGCCTTAAGTCAGTGGAAGGTCGACGCAACGCGGTCGGCCACATAACCTAGCGTACCTGACTGAATTACATTAGATCCACCTGTACCGACATGATCCATACGACGACCTTTTATGAGGTTTTCCCCATATATATAAGAAGGAAATCTTCCACTTGGTGCGAACAATGTGTTATGAATTCAAAGAAGGAAAGCCAACACTTAACTACATATGTACGCATCGTACAGTTTAAGTAACACATAATTTACAGTTTTTGACTTGATAGTTGTTATCTATCTGAAACTTTACGTCATTATAACTTGGTGTTATAGTTAAGATATTGCTTTGCAGGCACACCGACTAACAGTGAAGTGTACACCTACAGGGAAATATAGAAAATGAAAATGCCATTATTGCTGACCAAATAAAACAATTCACTACCAAAATCCCCAGCTGTATTTTTCTTGAAATTGTATACGAATATAACTACCGCACTACTTTGACTATTATGTGCTTTATTTTTAATGTAACTATTGTTTTATTTCATTGACCGAAAACAACACCAAGGCAAACATAACCTGCAAGTACAAGTAAGTTGCAATCAGGAGATAATTTCATTTAGACGATTTCATTTAGCAGCAAGATTAAATGGTTTTTATTTATATTTTTTTTATTAAATAAATTTATTGATTAATTAAACTAATTAATTCATAAAAATGACGTTTTTTTTTTTCAGACAACTTAATCACTCAGAATAATCAAACATATCAAATCACTCATAATATAAAAAAAGTTAGTTTAATTCATAGCTAATCAAAGAACTTAAGTTCGTTAATTAAATTATATGATACAATTTTCATCAAAAGATAGCCATAAAAATCATGAAAAATATTAAGTTTAGGATCCATTTATCCAGTATTGTTTTAAAAAGGTTTTTCGTCGTATTAAGACAATTATTGATTATTCAAATATAAAATGTAATAAAAATACTAACAAAACATTTGTAAAGTAAAAATAAACTTTTGCATTGAACAAAAGTGTAACAGCGTCCCTTTCCTCACAGAGAAAATATTTTCCGAGTAAGGACTCCACGAGCACACTAAATTATATCCTACAGAACCTTAAAAAGGCAATAAAAGATACTTGCCACTTCATAACTTTAATTAAAAACGAACACAATGATGCAAAAAGCGGGGCCGTTACGTTCCAGTGGCCGTTTAGGGGACGAGGTTTATTGTGTTTTAATACTCTCTTTATGACGTCAAACTATAAAAAATGAATTTCTTTATGGAACACTGCGGGCCCTCATTAACGTCTGACGTTTCTCAAGAGCTGAAAACGTGTAATAAGCGTTATGAATATTATCTTTGACGGTGACAACATAATTTTTCAGCAAGAGTCACCTTTAACTGTACGCTTTTAATGTAATGTTAATTGAAAAACATAGATAAAGTCATACGTTAGTCATTCACGATTCATGTTTAGATGATAAAATTGATTTACAAATAGAGTAATTGTACATATATTTTTTTATTTCAAGTAAAACGAAATACATTTTTATGAATAACTGTTGTAAACATTTTGAATAGTAAGTTTGTAAGTCGTCCGAATTGGCGTGAACTGAAAATTCACTATCAAAATGTAGTAGGAAAATGAGAAATCGTTTGCGTACCGTTTTATAATTTTAATTTTATTTGTGTAAATTAATTTATAGAGAGAACAATGAGGTCTAATACGATTTCGGCAACGACTGTACCTCATCCGAGACGAATTTGTATAGAGAGCAATGAGGTTTAATAAGATTTACTAGCAAACGACTATACCTTATACTTGACGAACTTATGTAGAAGAGGGACAAAATCTAATAAGATCTACTCATATTAGACTCACCTCACATAACGAATTCACATTAAGAGCAGTGAGGTGTAATAAGATCTACTCGCGAAAACTACACCTCATACCTTTAAAGTTTATAGAGAGAGTAATGGGGACTAATAAGCGCGACTCGCTAGACGTAAGTAATTTGAAAAAAGTAGTAATACAAGCATGTACAATAAGCTACATGCATAAAAACTAAAAGTGAAAAGAAAGTCATAGTAAGATCTATACAGGTAATTCTAAAAAAAAAATTAATAAAACCTATAAAAATATTAAATTAAGAAACGAATTACTGACAAAAAAGATAACGAAGAAATGAGAGTAGGATTTTAATCACCCTAATGCTGAAGCATACCTTCCCACGACTTTTTATTTCAGAATCGTGACTAGGGACCAGGTGAGCTTATCAACTGTGAAAAGTGCAATAGTGTTTTTAAATATCTACTGAATACTTAGCCAGATTTATTAGTTGGAATTATACCATGATTACCGCTATGTGTACACGAACATTTGTTTAAAGATTAAATTCACTCACTAGTAATTTTCATTGTTCCAGAGAAGATTTAGTCATTGTAAAAGTACAAGATTGTTGATGTGATAGTGATAAACATGGGTTTTACATAAGGTGTCTGACAAAACTGAATTTTAAGCTGAAGTTTATATTTGATATCCGGAAAATGGGCAGTAATTTCAAAAATTTTACAAGAAATCCAATAAAGTTAAAAAAAAACATTGCAACGGTTTCTATCAAACAAACTAATGACCACTAAGTCTTAACTTTGACATTGAGAAAACTAAATCAATTAAACAAGGAAACGATTCAAATCACAATCACAAAATAGTTTCTTATGTTTAAAGGGATCCATGCCAGACGACATAACTTTGTATGGAGAATCGTGCTTGCAGTCGTGTCACTGTGAATAAAAAACTACAATTGCATGAGGAATCAAAGCACTGCTATTAAAAAAATATGTTTATAGAAATCATGTGTAGTTTATAAAATAACCACAAAAAATATTTGTCTATTCACAATATTATCACACATATATGCAATACACAATACAAATATTTAAAACGGAAGATGTGCGTTGTTGTCGTATTGTTAGTATTGAGGGTTTCTCTATTGTATTATTTACTTAAGTATCATTATATTGTATTCTTAGATGTAATACGTATCGTTGTATGCTACAGCGAAATGTGCGTCTGAATGTCGCAATAAATATAATAAACAAAAGGTGGATACCTCGTGCGGGTCCGCGTCCCGAACGTCGAGGCCGCATCGAAATCTCACGAGCACGTCACGTAGCCCGAACACCATTATTATATTACTTGTTCCGGCAAACTGTCGCGCAACTAACATAAATAAAACCGAACTAGGAGACCCCGACAGAAACTATTAGGAAAGATAAGTTAGACGCATGATAGCGGCGGGCGAGCACTGCGCGCTCCGGCCGCGCCGCCCGCGCATTGTTTAGAACTACCCGCGGATTGCGCGCGACGACGCAAACGGCGCGCCACGTCGGCAGATCGCCGCAAATTTATTAATTAATTCTGTATTTTTACACCTCTTGACGTTCCTTCCGTACCAGAAGCATTAAAAAGGAAAGGGATCACTTCATATATGTTTATTCATCCTATAGTCTCAGAAAGCTTATCGTATTTACTACTTTTATATAAAAATCGCATTAATAAATCATAATTAAATGGTTTAAATGTTCAAAACTCCATAATTATCGTTGGTTTTCTATTTTAGAGAACATTAAAATCAAGATTTGTATTGAGTTATCTATCTGTCAATGTACCCGTCTATCACGACCGCTTATCTCGGCAACTATTAAATTTATAGAACATTAAAGAAAATTGTGAAGTGATATCAAACTTTATTTGATAATTCTGAAATAACTGTTGGCAAGTTGTATGGTATGGTTGTGTGGTATGGAACAGGTGTATGGTATTCGAAGATATTAATAAAAACGGACTTCAAAAAAATTTTTACTTGAAAATCGATTACACAAAATTTCATAATAAAAAACACATATACGAAGTTTAAATATCTTTTTACAGAGTATGATGTTTTTGACGCATTCGAAATTTTAACAATTATATTTGTAATAATTAGCGTTTGCGTCTAAATATTTTTCATTACCGACATATCAATAAGTGTGTGTTTTTTAAATAAAAAATTAAAGAGGGACTAAAGCTCACCGTGGAAAAATCTCCCCGGATTCACGAGAAACGTCGAAATATTTAATTCGATTTTCCCGTCGTGTTTTCCTCATTCCTCGCATGAATTCCTCGCATCGTGGCAGAGCCAACATGTCGTCAAAAATACTCAACATAATTCCTTTAGGAGATTTTCGCTTAAAATAATATTAATATTGTGATTATGAGGGCCGGCGGACGGTATTTTCTAGGATGGCGACATTTTACGGTAGAGCGGGCCTCCGCGCGCCTCGCTGCACCCCGCCGACCGGCATCGGGATCCGCGTCTACCGCGAGGGGCTGGACCTACTAGCTGACTATTAACATACTATATTTTTTTTAGTTCGTCGACTATAAACTTATTTCTTATAGTAGAATAAAAAAGCCGTATAAGTTGGTATGATGTCGTAAACTGTTTTCATTACATACGTATGATTTATTAATTAAAATGAAGTTAGGAAAATTTTTATCTTAGTGTGAATAACTCTAATAAATCAAACGCTTGAATCACCGATACGAACTGAACTTTATTTCAAAATTGACATTTGACCATAGATAATTACATACCATAGATAGATGAGGCGCTACTTGTATATATGAGTGATATTGTCGATACAAAATAGACATAAAATAACAATAACGTTTATATTAACGACAAATTTTGTAATTACAAGATTGATATTAAAAAATACTTTATTTGAGATGATAGGGCTTATACATTTTTTTAACTCTATACCTATACATACACAACTTTCTGACGATGATAAATAATAAAAATTTTAAATAATCCGTTTTTTGAGAATAAACTAATATGCTCGTTTGCAAAAATAAAACATTTTTTATTGCATTTTATACTATCAGATGTCAGAAAATAATGTGTAAAATAAGTTACAAGTAGTATTTATAAATGCTATCCAAGTTAAGTAAATTTGATATCATTTGAGAAGAGTGATTTTAAATGACGTTACTATAAATAAATAATTTGGAACAGTCTCGTTGTTTTCATTCATTTAAAACCCACGCGAAACATATCTAACTTTAATAGAAGATTAATGGACCTCAACGACGAGTCGAATGCTATCTAGCATTTCCTATTGCTATTAGGAATATTATAAACAGTTGTGCCATTTACGTTGCACTTACAAGCGAGAAAGCATATTATCTCAGTCATAAGGTATCAATGCACATAACACTGATATGTAAAGTAAACTTAAAATACTGTTTGTGAATATGGTTATTGATCTGTCTGACTAATGGGTCTACCACATGGCCGATTTTTATAGAGTAACTTCGAATAAAGTGATTGAATAGCTCAACTATGAAATTCATATTCATTCGGGAAAAACCTCAATTTAATTTTGAAAAAAAAAATTATCTCAAATATTCATTCACTTACGATCAAAATTTTCAAACAATTTTCTTGATATTTATTCAGAACCAAAAAGCGGTAAATAAGTAAATTAGCACGAGAAATATTAGTTGGTAACTTAGTTACCAAGTCCGATACGTATGATACGTGTGCAGGGGCGAAGCCACGTTCGCTGTTAATGTGCCATTGTACAGCTCGACTTGTGCATTTCCCCCGACCTCGCCGGACGTTCATTACGGAACCGAGATCGCACTTCCGATGACAATTTAAAAATAAAATCATCAACGAATACAGTTTTCTTCGAATAAAATTAATGACAGTCATAAAATAAAATATAAATTCAGACATTCGAGACGTTTCGTTACAGAAAAGTAGTGTGTCACGAGCGACTTCCAAAAGGAAATAATATGTTCAAAGGAGGCGCGTGCCGGCTATGGCAGCACGGCGCGCGCTCGGGCCGTTTCACTTGCTCCGATAGAAGGTTGAGATTCGCGCTCGGCTAAGTGGATAAGGCGTGTTTGTGTCTCCGGGAAGTCGCGCCGTGGACGACGTCACGCGCCGGCGGGCGCCCGCCGACGCGCCCCGTGAGGACCTACGCGTTCCGAACGGCTCTGTACCGCTGAAGTGATATTTTTAAAACAATATTTTGACGTTAATCTTGCAGATGCAGTTAAAAAAAATCGAAAGATTTGGGTACTTGTTGACTAAGTCCAGTTTTATGAAAAATGAGTTTTCGTCAGATGTCGATATTTTGAAGTTCTTCAGTTTGAAGAAAGTTATTCAGTTCAAGCAGCGCGCTCTTTTGAATTCCTTTACAAATTTTAGACGACTTCACCGATTTCATTTTTCTCTAGGTTAATGCAAAAAGTTCGTTAGCCCACCATAAATGGCACAGATTTGGAATTCTCGGTGCATTTAGGTTAAATAAAGATATCAAAAAAAAAATTGTTTAACTTTCCTATTTACTCCAAAAATCTAGTTTGTTGATAGATTATATAATAAGTAATCAAGATAATTTTAAAATAATTTAATTATAATCATTTTAAACAGACAGTTTCTATGAAAGGATTTGATCGCCAAAGCCGTAGTATACAAATTGAAAACTAATTAAATTAAATGTGCATGACTGCATGTCACATGAGGAGGTCGGGAGTGCGTATGTCGGTTGTTTAACTTTCCTTGTTCTACTTTCATTTTTCTGAGGATGTGCGTAATTGGCATGAAACGTACGTAGATATAACAATATAACTATTAGCGGACTAAAATAAATAAACAATTAACACTCGCTTAGATTATCTGTAAATTCTGTCGAACAATATTCAATTCTTTGGATAGGGATTCGTTGTGGAAGAACAGATTCGAGGGTCAGCGATGGGTTGCATGTTGTATGTTAATGATGTTGCTGTTAACCATATAATTAAAATAAAATTAGGTAAGCATTTTCTCCCAAGTCTTTTTTGACACTCGGTCGTATTTGAATGTGTTATCGTAATCGAACAATTATATTTTTTAATAACTTTATATAAGACCCGATTTATTTTCGCTACTAGTGTACATATTCTTATGAAAAATCAATACCTACGAAAAATTAACATATGCAGAATAGAAATATTATAAGACAAATTGTTGGTTCTATATTTCTAGAATTCCGCACTTTTTTTAATGGACGCATTTAAGCAAACACTTTTAATTTTAATATCACTCGATATATTTTATGTACTCGGTATTCACAATTGAATGAAACCATATGGGACTCAGTATCCATAGTGACGTGGACACTAGCTCCGATTAGGGCGGCCATACGGCTCAGATATCGATTAAATGTCTCGACACCACGACTATTATTACTACAGCACTATATTACACCACAATGCTATATTTTGTAGGTAGCAACGGATTGAATATGCGCACATCGAACGCATGCAAATGGCTAGATGTTTTTTTTCTATGTTTATTCAGAATTACCGCATATGGCTCGACAGGCACTGTCTATAACTAAAATTATTAACAGAAAATGAGCCATCATAGCGTTCGTCTCAAAACAGATCTCTGCCCAGTAGTGGGACATTATACGGCTTGTCAGTAGATGCTAACTTAGTGCAATTGGCGATTAAAACATTATTTATAATATACATAAAGATGTTGTTATATGTTTATCATAATGAACATATAACAACCTAACCATAGGTTAAGCCACGAGTTAGAGTTAATATTTTGTCAAGTTCTTATTTTTGTTCTTATGTTGTTATTTTCGTTCTTACTTTTAAGTATTCTAAATTTTTAACACACAGGAAACAGTACATGTGTGAAATTCATTAGAAATCCTGCTCGTATTTGCATCTATGAAATTTAAGAAGTTATTCTTTATTAAAAAAGGTTTTTTTTAATAGTAATATATGCAAATTAGTTGCTCTAGTTTCAAGAATTTCAATAGGTCAATGTGTTAAATACACATCAAAGCCCTTTGAGTGTGGCATCAATCTCCTTGAGTGATATGCACATTAATACGTGCGGCACGTTGCAACGTCGGCATGCATTCAGATGTGCAACGCATCTGTCGCGAATGGCAATCCTGAATGCACTATACCGCATCGAAATGTCGTCGCCTCGTCGAACGTTATTTGGGTAATAGCTCTTAAAGAATGCGATAATCAACATAGGCAGTCTTACAGACATAAATGTAATACCGATTTTACTATAATTAGTTAGGTTTATTATAAATCAGAAAAAAGTTGATCGAAGTTTCGCCATAGTTATTTGGTACAATGATTTTATTATTCATACTTGAACATAACATATAGATTTTGATACAGTTTTATAATTCTATAGATGATTGAGCTTTTCCAAAACTTTTCAATTTACATGACAACGGTTTGCGATATGGCTGGACCGAGTAATAATTAAATGCTTTCATATTGCGTAGTTATTTCGTGATAAAAAATTTGAGTATATCAAAGTTTTTGAATATTGTCTATAAATATAAAACAGATTTTGAAAACTACTATATAAGGCTATTTTTAAGAAAACCATCTGAGGTGATTACGATTTTCAACATGTTTATATTAATAAAGGTAAGTTACATTACCGTAAGTACACATAAATACAATATATACATTTTCGGATTCTATATCGTGTATGCACTTTATTATTATTATTTTGCAATACTAATAATACAATAAATATTGACAACGCTGCACTCTAATCTTGCGCAACAACATTTCATGCTAGGTCTCTTTTCTCTCGCTGGGCTAAAGTTATGTAATTATTGGGTAAGTAGTTAATGATTGTTTTTCAAAATTGATCCAAATTTGTTAGTGAAAATCAAAAAAATGTATTAATTCGGGGAAAAAGATTTTTCGTATTTCATAAGTAAAAAGTTGTAGTAAAAAAATCTTTGTTTGAATAGCTTGTATCTGACTAGTTTTGATACCATTAAAAAAAAAAATAAAAAGAAAAATCGGTATCCCGCCATTTTTCTATTGTTTTCTTTCCATAAAAATGTAAAGTATAAATTTGATACATCTGAAGTTTTATTACAAAAAAGCGAAAAATGCGACCAAGCCGCGAAAAAAAATTGTGACGTTTATAGATCTAATGTAGTGACGGTAAAAATAACATAAAACTGATTCAAGCGCTTTTAGTCCGGTAATTTTGATGTTAAAGATGAACCTCGCTCTGGTCGACCTGTTACGGATAAAGTCGCTAACATTTTGGAAAAAGAAGAGCAAAATCAGTACAGTTTCTACGACATAGCTGAACAACTGAGGATAGACCACAAAACGGTTTTGACACAATAGAAAAAACCTGGATATCCAAAAAAGCTCGATACTTGGGTTCCACACAAGCTCATTGAAATAAATTTAAAAAATTGTGTACTCGTTTGCAATTCTCTATTGAAACGTAATGGAACCGAACTGTTTATGAAAAGATAGATAAATGATGACGAAAAATGGATTACCTGCGACAAGAATGTGTGAAAAAGATCATGGTCAAAAAGGGAACAAGCTCCACAAACTATAGCGAAACCAGGATTAACTTGTAATAAATTGATACTATGTGTATGGTAGGATTAGAAGGGCATTATTCATTACTAGGTGTTACCGCCTGACTAAACCATTAATTCGAATTTCTACTACCAACAGCTGATGAGACTCAAGCAAGAAAAAAAGACAAAACAGCCGGAATCGATCAACAGAAAGGGAGTGGTTTTTCACCATTATAACGACAGACTACCACACATCTTTAGGCACTCGCAAATATTGAGAGATTTTGGTTGGGAAGTGTTAATGCATCCACCATATAGCCCTGACTTTGCACCCTCAGATTCTTACCTGTTTCGGTCTCTTCAGAATTATTTAGGTAGTGTTAGGATAACATCAAGAGAAGACTCGAAACTACGTGTGTGTGTGTGTGTGTTTGTGTGCGCCTGTATATATATATATATATATATATATTATATATATATAAAATACGAAAAACCATTTTCCTCGGTCTTATATGTTTGACACCGGATTGTACAGGAAATTGGTGAATATACTGTCTGTTGTTGAATTTTGTTTTATCGTTAATTTTTCAGTACGAAGACTAAGATGAGTGATAGAAGGTATTACGACATTTCTTTTCTTGATTTGTCCAAAAATTGCTTTCCGTGCAATAATGTAAGTTCCAGTATAAAATGACGTTCGTTCTATATAAGTCTGAAACGAAACGATAGATAAACTTCGCAAAAAACTGATATGTATTTGTGAGTGTCAGTTTATATTGGACATTAAAACAAATCAAAGCAAAGCAAACTATACACTTCTTATAGGTTTTCTCGTAATGTATAAGTGAAGAACTATTTTCTGTATTTTATTAAAAAAATTGAAGTGCAATGGTTTCCGAGATGAGGGGGAATGGTAAATTTTTATAAATTTTCTTAAATGGGTTTAAAAGTATTTACTTTAAAATTGTAAAAAAACATACAGTAGAAACCCCTCACAGAAAAATACTTTTATTTCATACGTCACGTAGTGGAGTTTACAAGTGTTATTTTATTTTATAATTTACGTCCCAAAAGTGGCTCATAATTAAAATTAATTTATTTACGTTACACGTCCGTGTTTAGGTCACAGAAATATATATGTGTACATAAATGTCAAGTTAATCAATAGTAGTAATAGCAGTCAATAGGTTCAGTGGAAATTGTCTATGGACAGACTGACAGACACACATACGAGTGATCCTATAAGGATTCCGTTATTAAATGTTACAAAATTAAAAAAGATAAAAACGAAAATATGGAAAGTGACTATTAAGTATTGTAGTTATATTTAACTCTCATTTGTACGTACTTTGAACGCCATATTTAAGTTTTTGTTGTCTTTCACAAGCAATCGATAATGAAATATTAAAATACTACGTTTAAAAGGCTCTAAAAAAGAACTATTCTAAGGTTACTGATTTTTTTTTAAACTTACAAGCACTCTGTAATTTCTATGTAATTTGAAAGACTTGTTTTGATTAATGTATTTTATAAAATATAAAGAGATATAATGTTATTCTAAATATTCGTACCTAGTGTTAATACATACGTCTGCCTATAATTCTACGACATTCAATAAAATTATACACGTCTATTTCGAAAATTAGCGGAACCGATCCGCGACACTGCGGTACATAAGCGCACACGTGCTTCCGAGCTGGTGAATAACGGATGTGGGTGAATTGGGAACAATCGCATTAACCCCGATTGATGGCGACGCGGGTGAACTTCTGCGGGCCTAGGCGGACTCACTGCTCTCGGATAACCCTGAATATTTATGTGAGATTAAAAGTTTTCGCCATGAATATATTGCCTTTTTTATATTAGAAAATTGAAAACTTGGCGGAATAAATTCTTCTCTGGATTATCATGTTAAATTACTTTAAATCTTTTTGTAAGGTACAGTAGAAACGTCTTGTAGTGTCGCATTTTTCTGTTATTTATTTTATAGGTTACATGATTGAAAAAGTATCGTAAATGATGGTATCAACACTGCCTAGTGCTAAAAGTACAGTTCAGAATATTTTGTATTGGTGTTTGAAAAATGTGTGAGGAGAAATTTAAGTTTGATATCACGGATTTTAATACTAATTTCAAATTGAAATTTCGTTTAAAAGTTTTAGTACTAAACAAGAACTATAAAAAAGTGTAACGGATACAAAGTACGTAGACTCGTATCGTTAATACAGCAATCTTTTATGCACTTCGTTTCATTACTTTGTCGATATGATTATTAGATAAATTAACGGGAATTTAAAAATAAATTATACATATTACTCCATCTGGGAATCACAGAAATAATTTAATCTCTTTCGTCATTTTTGATATTTAGTTTAAATTGCAATTTTGGTCAATAAATCAGAAATACATTTTAAATACAGCTATTAATCACTACTGTTTCCTTCAAAGGTTCTGAATGTTTATTACCGTAGAAGTCAGTTGAGACTTATCTTCAACGTCTAATGCCGCGTAAGAAACTTGAAGATAATCGAGCAAAGCTTTGGAGTTATAGGCGTTGGAAGGAATCATTAGGTGATACAATGCCCTATTATAATGATAGATATTACGTGTACAAATACTCTGTAAATTAATTATAGTTGCATATTGCGTACACGAATAAAAATTGGGTAGGTTTTGTAATGGAAGCAAATATTATTTGTGAAGTATGAGATGATGTGCTAGATTTTTGTAACGACTGTGATAAACATACATTAACTCGATACATTTGTACAAGAAATAAAAAAAAAAGATATAAATAAATAGAAAAATAAATAAAAAAACGAAAGAAATCGATAGCTTGTATAATTATAGTAAAAATATTAAATACTTTTCGCAACGAAAGCATAAAAATTCGAAACATTATAGCGAAAGAACAATTAAACAATAATGGATAAAAGTTTAATTACATCATTAATTCAATAGGTGAAACATCCTGAGCTGAATATGTCGATAAACTTAAATAATTCGACAGGTCTGTAGCTGTTATTGAACTGGTTAGATATACAACGTAATCTGCTTATAACAGCGTAATAATAGCGAGCAAAACATAACAGAAGAAGTTTCTAACAACGTCATAAAATGCATGCAGATGGCTTTGCGACAGCAGACAAATATGTATACATGCATAAAATGATGATACACTGTATCTCAAGTTTGGCAAGTTATAAAAAAAAAACATCAGGGGTAATGTACTTATAAGGTTAAGAGCATACAGTGACAATCATAAATTTTCAGTTTTTACAAAAATTCCAATCAAAAAGTAATAGGTTTCTTAAAAACTGCCACGTGGGCAACATTCAGAAGTTACGCAGCGTCCGGAACGCGAATTTCTTATCTAAGGAACTCAGCGTTGTGATTGCGGGAACGAATAATTAAAGAAGCTTTTCCTCGCTTTGCCCTGTTCCTCGAGCACGCATGGGAAATTTATGCGCGGGGTATGAGTAAGCGTTATTCGAGGCACGTACGCGGAATGTATGAAGTATTTATTAATTTGGTGGATTTAAGCTGTTTAGCAATTCGCGCTTTTAATTATGTTAAGTATTTAATAGTCTTCCAACAACGCTGGCGTTCGGTTTTCACTTAATAAATTTCTTATAGAAGTTGGCGAATTTTGAGTATGCTTTTTTTTTGCTTTAAAGAATGGATCCATCTAAACTTATATTTAAACAGATTAACCATTGTCGACTCACTTAAGGATTTTTCTCCGTATACTCGGTTTAACACTCTATTAACGGCTAAACATTATTAGAAAGAATCGAAACTATTTTTTTTTTCATAAGCACTCATTTCTTTCACACGTCCGAAAAAAAAGCCTCCCGAGCTCCGTCAAAGAGCGTCGAGCGGGCCCCTCTCGTTGAAATCGTATATAAATAAAATTGTCTTTCGGAGTAGAGATTATTTAAAGCCGCGAATCTCAATGAATACTCTTAAAGCGCGCAGATTAAAAGCGGAAAAGTTTTTGTATTTGCTTAACGCCTCACAGCTGATATAAGTGGATTGCGAAAGTTACCCCGGACGAGCATAAAAATCGCGAAAGTTGAAAAGGAAACGGGGAAATTGTTGGAGATATTAAGCGCAACGCCGCGACGCAGGCGCCCCCCCCCCCCCGTGCTTCCGCCCCGGCCGCGCGCCGGCATCGCAACGGCGACATACGAAAGTTTTAATCCTTCGACTGTTTCATAGGCGCGTGCGTAATGCGCGGTAAGCGCGAAAGGATAACGAATTGAAAGTGTCGTAAAAGGATGAATTATTTATTGAGAGGCTGACGGATTTTTCGAAATATATTCGCATGTTGAAGAAGAAATAAAATTAGGATTCGAATTTACAGCGACGTACCTTCAGGGCAGGTTGACGATCGCAAGAAAGATACCTCTTATGATTCGAAACGTCTCGTGCGGTTTCGTTAGGCCGTCTTATTATTGCACATCAGAAATAGGTGATGCTGTACTGAGGATTACATACAAATAATTTTAATTTCTAATGACTCGAAAGATAGAACACAAAAACCAGTATTAAGGGGTGCCTCAACAAACAAACATCAACATATGACTGTCTGTCATCATGGTAACAAACAATCATCTAGTATATTCGGTACAATTTTAAACGAAAAAAAGTCATACGGTTTTAACAACGACAATGGTATCAAATGTGAATATTCATTCGGTACAATTTAAACGAATTATATTTAAAACCTGTGTGTACATTTGTATGCATACATCACCCCCAGTTCTTCTCGCGGACTGCTCTTTTTCACCCCTAATGACGATCAGGCTACCTTAGGCAGTCTCCGCGGACACGGCAGCGACAACGGCGCCACCTCTCAGCAGCGACGTCGTTAATTTACAACGCGGACACAAAGCGGGCGGGAGACCGTCGCGGGCCGCAGTTAGCCAGATGGACGCTATCTATTCATCTGGAGACGAGAGGCCGGGGCTCTCGTCGCCCGACGTATTGAAATCACAATGTGAACATTAACCCGGGACCCTCCCATTGTCCGACGAGAAAACATTTTTGTGCGAGGCGAGCGCCCTCCGCTGAAAATATTTTGAGCGATGATTGTCTCGCAATAATGTTCGAAAGGAATTACTTATTCATCGTACATTCTTGTTTTTTTTTTCTTTGCTTCTGTTTAAGACTAGATGTTCGTTTTCGAAAAGGTTAATAAAAGTATAAAGTCATCAAAATTTTCTGTAAGTTTTAATAGTGTAACGGGCTCGATTTTTGACCGCGTGAAAATTTGCTAATGAGTAATTTCATTTATGTCAAATTGTACAACTTTCTCCGTCTTTTTAAAGTTAAGCCGTCAGTCCCGGACGACATCACATCTTTGCTGATAACCACATTATGTTGGGAACTTGAACTTAAGCTTTCTATCTATACTAGATAGAAAGCTTATTTTACACACCTCTCAATCTTTAAAAGCAATGCGGAAGGTACACCTCTACAATTAATAAATAAAAACCTTCAATAAATTTGATTTAATGTATTTCTAAAATATCAAATATGGATTCGAAATAATATATTTACTGATACTTTGAGAACCTATTAAAAATTATTGTTAAAAAAAAAACATAAAAATGTTAAACATAGTCGACTACGGCTGTTTATTTCAATATTCTATTGCTTTTGTTTATAGACACTGGAACCTAGTTTAACTGGAATCTAACCGGACTAAAATTTTTAATAAAATCCTACGTGAATATACATTAATACACAAAACTGGTAACAATTTAGTGAGGAATAATAAGGTGCGAAATTTAAGTGCGTTAATTTGATATTTAAATATGACACTCTCGCGCCGATCTTGCCACCCGCAGCACAACCATTGTCAATATACAGAACCGCACCGGCTCGCGGGCGCGATTCCAAGCGCGACTCCCGAAAAGAGTCACACAATTTTCGGGATGTAATCAATTTTAAACCATTTAACCCGGCCGCTGCCGGCGGTAAGTTAATCTGCGTTATTAAATTCACATACGGAGAACAATCGATATAACGGAATAAAATAATGAACCGCAGCCGGCGGCGGCCGTAAAACACGATTTTATCAGGCCGCCGGGAGGGACACGTATTCCGATATAAAAGTCGCAGATGTCAAATTTATTGCGATGGACCGTTGTAAAGAGATTAAAAGATTTACCGCGCGGTAGCGGGAGCCCGCGTAGTAATTGTAGTACTACGGGCTGCGTGCGCGCCGCCGCTGCTGGCGGAACGTTTGTGCGGGGAATAATAATTTTATGCTTATTTCACGATTTTGTTTTTATTTTAATGTATTATTAGTTTTATATAGCTTTGATTTGGATACCGACGTGTAAATAAATGATTGACAGTGCGTTACAAATAAATTAGTTATTTACTAATTAATATTAGTTTTGTGCTTAGAAATGTAAATATAAATTAGACGAGATGACTAGCACACATGTTTATTTTTAAAATTTTGGTATTGCAGGTACAAAATTGAAATAACTATTTTTCTGAATTGACATAGACATAAGCAATTTATAGATGCATTATAATATAATTTAAATGCATAAGATTTTAATACAATAACAGAAAGTTTTTCAATATTTATTACTTACCTTGGTTGAAAACAAAATCCAATCCATTTACGATCTATTTATTATGAAATATTACAAAAAATTAGTTTAAAGATCCAAAAATAATAAAAAAAATGTAGGAACACGAATCCTAGACTCTCATTATCAGAAATGTCTGTGCGTATAATAAAGTTTTCAAGGGAAAGACCTGAAGGTTCTTTGCTCACTGAAATAAAAATGATGTAACTGCAAATGAAAATCCTTCGTCGAGATTTTAAATAACAAACTTAAGATAAACTCACCCAGTTCAGCCCCAAGGAAATTTCTGTGTACGTACCTGAGAAAATAAACATCAAATTAGACACTGCGAACAGTCTTCAACCTTCAAGACTTACCGTAGAACTTAAATAACCTAATATCTTACTTACAAATTTTCAAGATTTACTATACTGATGGTATGTTTGCTTTACTAAGTCGTTTATGTTTTGTAATCGATTTCATTTTAGTACCCTCATGGTACTAGCTGAAGCTGAATTAAGGCGAACGAAAATAAAGTCTTATGCTGTATTAAAGATTTATTGTATTATTCAGTTCTATAATAGTAAATTTCGACACCAAAACAATCAATGAGATAAAATACATTTTCTTTTGGGCTGCTTGTCCGACTGTCGTGTGACAATCTGTTTGTCCGTGTGTGAATTTATAGCTCAAGTCCAATTTACATTACGTGACGTATCGTGACTATATAACAAATGATTTAGTTTGTTACACTAATAGATTATTGGTAATAGCAAATTCCAAACGAAAATTAAGATCAACACCAATCGGGGGTCGAAATCACGAACAGGATTGGCATCGTGAACAAAACCGGAGGCTAGGTAGTTTTTGAATAAAATAATTAAACAATAGTGCAAATATGTTTTCAGCGTAGGAGTTATGCATTCGTCGAGCATAATTTGATCGATAAATTGAGGACTGAACTGGGATTGGGCTCAAAAGCGGAAACAGAACCAGGATTTAGATCCGGATTGAAAGTGGAACAGAGAAAGGGAACATTACCTAAATCAATAGTGGGGCCGATGTCTGGATCGTGACTGATAACGTGATCGGTTGTCATAAAAAATGAAGCTTCATTCTACGCCACACGGACGGAGTCGCGAACAAAAGCTATTGATAAATAACAGTAAAAATTGTGTCCTCTTTTCAATGCGTAACTTATAAATCGAGCCGAAGTAAAACCGTGGAGCTTCATCACTTAGATGAGGTATCAGAGCCTCCCCGCGACGCACCGACCTGCAAACGGGCTGGCCGCCGGCGCCGGCGTCGGCGTCGATGTTGGCAGAAGCTTCTCGAATTATGAAAAAGAAATTTCCCCAGCGAGAGCGCAATGCCTTATTAATGTCCGTTAACTTGGAGTATAAATCACAGTTAACGCTAACGCCGCCGAATAAATAATCTTCTTTATTCATCAAAATTAAAAGGAACAGTTGACAAAGGGCCTTATTTAATTAATATCCGCTTTTGGAGCCGCGGAAGGTAGGGCGCGACGGCCAAGTTTTGGGGGGCGGAGTTAGCGGCTTTTGTAGTTGTCGTTTGTTTATTCAGTGTTAAGGGTAATTACGTAATAAGCAGAAAGCGCTCGCTACTTTGAACGTGTGGTCACAAAATAAATACATATTTCGATTTCGACTCATTCACCGTTTGCACAAGCGAAATGCGCATAAACATTTAATATATTTAATTATCTGATGCCATTATTGTATTACTACGCTCACTTTTATATTTTCATTTTAATGTAAATTTTTAATTTAGCCATTTAGAGGAGACATAAGGCAACAATGATAATGAGCCTATTAGTCCATAGGTTTAGATATGCATTGGAGGATTAGGCAACTATTATGATAGGTTTTATCCAATTTAAAAAAAATAACTTTTAGTCACGTCAGTTCATTAATATATTTTTTGAAATTTCACCTTTATTTTATATTTACCTATACCACTACATTTATATATATATCAATTCCACTACTTTTTAAGAACTTTTGCAGATTTTAGAAGCACTGCGTTTTAGTCTTTATTTTCAAACACCTACTTTGACTCACATAACTAGCTGCACTAACAAATAAATAAATCTAATAATTAAATCTTAAAGCCAGGTTAAACAGGTTAAAGGACAATAGAAGTAAATTACAGAAAATAATTATGGAGGGAATATATGTAATGGAAGGCAAAGTAAGGGTTATCCTAGTAAAGCGTATGCAGACCAAACTGGTGGCATATTTAAAAAAAAAAGGTAGAATTTGAAGCACTTGTAACCAACTAGCCTGACTTTATTCAATTTTTAATTTCTGATTCATTACAATATATTAATATACCTCTTAATTTCTAGTATGAAAATGCAATGTAAGTATTTTAACGCCAACGTCGAGCTTTTTAATTACGATCTTTTTCATTCTAAATAACTTAGTGCAGTGCATAGCGAAGCGAAGAAAAAACTGGATGCGAAAACTTCGAGATCCCAATTGAAAGCATCGAAAAGACCAACTTTTTTTTTTATTCGCAACTCAAAAATTCAAATAAGACCCGAAGGAATTTACAAGCTAAAAGCAACAGATATATACTTCGACCCGGCTTTAACTCACTTGTTGTGGAGAAGTGGGCACGATAATAATTGTAAAACCGGCCCTAGACCAGCGCGTTAACCGGCCCCACTAAATGGGCTTTCGGACCTCGTCGGGATTATTTAGGCCCTACTGTACGCTTTAATGGGCAACTTAGGGGTTATTTAACGAATAAAAATCTCGTAATTTCCATTACACTCGCAGTATGTTGCGGACAACTATATTCATTTTATGTGGGAGATAGTTGCGTAAACAACGGGATTGTTTAGGTTGTTCAAGATTTGTAAGGGCTTTGTTTTTAAGCCTTTGGACTCGGTATGGTACACTTTATGACCTATTTTGTAAATATGAACGCTTTTAGGGTCCCTTACCTCAAGGGAAACGTAAAAAAAGAAGAAAATGTGAAATAGAGTTTCCATAAAAACTCTCGTGTTCGTCTGTCCGTGTATCATAAAGGTTTTTATCAAAAACTAAGTAAATTCGAAATTTTGGTATGTTAGGGTTTATTGACGCGCATGTATATTCCAGTTAACAATTAGAAAGCACATCATTTTGTATTGAAATTGAATTTCATTTTCCCACGAAGAATAAATTTTCAATGAATGTACCCTTGTATCATCATTTATCAATCAATAAGAATTCTGAAAATATTTATTTTGTATTATTTTTAGTTCAGAAGTTATTTTACATATTAAAAAAAAATGACTCTCCATTTCTTAGGTATTGATCTTTGATGCGTATAAATATAAAGTTCAGATTTTAATAAGGGTAAACAAATATTGAGTCATAAGCTACCGTAAAAATTGCGAGATTTTTAATAATTCCACTGAATAAAATAGTTTAAATAAAAAAAATTATTTACATAAGATGGTTTTTTGAATTATATAGTATTATTCCTTATTCGAACAACCTAGTCCATCGTTCGAGCAACAGCTATCATTTAGAAAGCCCAAAAGTAGTGGGTAGAAGCACAGAGCTAGAAGTTCTAAACAAAAGGTTGTGTCATTGTGCCTTTCACTTGGAAGTTGTATAAAACCGTGATAGCATATCGGTCGCCAACGCGTCCCATAAAGTTTCGATCGTCTTTAAAACCAAAGTATTAGGAGACATGTCGGTGGTTTCAGATTGTAACGATGCCAAAATCTTTTTTATTGGGGATTCAGAGGTTTTGAAATAACGTCTGGCCGACAATTCTAGTCGGTGTTAATACGCTTTTGGCTGTTTGGCACATTCCGTTACATGAGAGAGAATAAATAAAAATTTTAACAAAAAAAAAACCCAACTTCAAAACAAAACCTATTCCAAAACAAATTAATATGCACTAAAAAGTAGTAAAATAATTGCATGTTCTTCTAAAACTTAATAATCAACTTACTTTTTCTACTCATCAATATTTAGGTATGATCTATGCGTTTACCACGCAAAAGGTAGGTAGGTACCTGTCCACTTTAAATTTAACTCAACACATATCTATGAATAACAAACAGTGATCAAAATATTTTTTGAATACTCCTAAATAAAATGAAAGGAAAAATATTGGACTACTTAAAAGTCAATCAAATTATTACAAGATAATGTAGTTACAGTGTATTGCTAGATGTATTGTAGTGTATTGTAGTGCTTGGCTCACACCGACTCTAAAAGTAACAATAATTGTAATTGTAATGTTACATCACTATATAACAAAAATTCGTAGAAAAATAATTGCGCGTGCGGCACCGTATATGTGACAGAAGTAAAACATCTTGAACATAGAAACGTTATTGAAAAAAAAATGATTGGTTTAAATACAATCACATAATAACTTTTGACGGATATAATCAAACAATCACAGGATACAAACCTAGAAAATCTAAATAATCACAATAGTCACGCCTTTTCCCAGAACGGCAGAGGCTACAGATTTGCACGTGGTGCGATCAGTGCGTGTCTCAAAACAAAATGATAAAACACTATTTATGCCCGTTGTTCACATATAGCGTCTGAAGTGTTCGCCTACAAAGGGCGAATGTGCGACTCTACCTTATACCATGGGTTTGTATCGTCGTTTATACATTGCTCACTTCTGCTCTACTTCCGTGGCACTGGAATGTACAGCTATTTTTATCTTTTTTCTAGCTCATGTAACGAAATGTGTCGAAACGTGAAGTGTTTTTGAAATTTAATACTGAATTCTCGTTCAATTATCAACGAGCGAAATGCAGCTTAAAAAGTTTCACTATTAAAAACTACATTTATTAAAATCATATTTGTTCCTACCACATCCCTATAACAAAATAATGTCTCATAATTAATGTATTTTTGTTGTATTGGCAGCTTCAAGAGTCGTTATAAAGGCACATTTTATCTAGTTATTGTATTACTATGGCTTTCAGTTGCCACATGAATCGGTTTTAGTTATACTGATATCTTGAGCAGCACTCATAAAATTGGTTACAACCAATAAGAATTCGGGAAAAGCGTTACAATTTTTGAGGTTACAGAGGAATCAATCTAAGTGCACGGTAAATTACATATCTATCCATAAAGATCGTCTATAACCTTTTTTTGTTTGGCACATTCGATAAAAATATATTGCCGAATAAACGAAATCATAGTATAAGTTTATTCTTCCCATTGGAAAAGAAATTCAATACAGAAAATTAAAAAACATTTCAGTGTTATTGCACTAATAACAACGCCATTTCTCCAACACTGCATGCAGCAGCGACACAAGATTTATGTCTGGACGGAAGCCGATTCAAGTGCACATCCAATTTTCAATTACAGAAAGCGATGGCCGGCCGGCGGCGGGCGCACCGAGGAAAACACGCTGCGGCTACGAAAAACTAACTGATTGCACACGGTTGCATGAAAATGTATATATAGAAGAGAAGCGACTTTAAGTCCGAGCCATAAAATCGCGTTCGCTATGTGCCGACGGCGGACGAGTTTAAACACGTGCAGGGAAGGCCGCTTTCCACGGAGGACGACTCGTTTTCGATAAGGAGAAAAACTCTATCGCTTTTCCAGGGGGAAGCCCCGGTGGTTTATTGCGTTATTACCTGGACGTGCGGCGCGCGGCGCACTCGCCGGGCCGGGCGTGCGCGGCGCCTCTGTCGGTCGGAGGCGGAACGAGAAGAGCCAAACGGCCGCAGGACGGCGCCGGCCCCGCCGCCGTCGGTAATTCTATTTCGACGAAAACAAGACACCACACGACAAGGCGAGTCACGCTTTTATTTCGCGTGGATCTTTTTATTGGATAGGAGAAGAACGACGACGTCTTTTTTGCCGTCGACCGTCCGCCGGCACACGGGACGGCATCCCGTCGGAACGACTTTCCGCTCGAAAAATGCTCGAAGATTGTTTCAATGAAAATTACAGAAGATTAAACACGGTAAGCAATGTAATTTTCAATTTTCCTAAATATTCAATTGTAGTTTCCCCCTTTCGTTCTCCCTCTCTGTTTTTTTTTCAAGAAAGTGTTTCTAACAAAGACATAATAAAATAAGGCAAGTGTAGTAAAAGTCGATTGAATTTCGCAAACAGATTGATACGAGATCGGGGCGGCGATAAGCGAACCGGCCCTTTACCGGTTACGAGGAAAACCAATAATCGAGCGACATAAACCAAAGCGACGACTCACGGCCCGCCGAATAAGAGTGAATGTCTATAAAATAAAATAATAACCGGCCATGAATCTTTCATCGTGCGAATCGGAAGTCGATCGCGAGCGGCGCGGGGGGTGCGAGGGCGGGTTATATCTGTCAATACGGGAGCGGAAAATAAAAGGACGGCGCCGGCGGCGGCGGCGGCGCGGGCGGCGGCGGCGGGAACCGGGTAAGTGGTTGAAATTCGAGCCGTGACGGGTCGCGATCGCCGGCGTTCGACAATCGACAGATAATTGGACGACTTTAGTGTCGACTCGACGTCAGCCGGCGACGCCGAGCTGGATCCAGTTTCAGATATTGATCCCTTTTATGGAATACAACGGCGCGAGAACGGGCCGATGTCGGATTATGACGGCTACGAGTGTTTGAACCGACTCGGACAAAGTTTAAGAGCATTACTTTGCTGAGAGATTATTATTAACGTTTTACTACATTTGTAATTAGCAACGACAATGTAACGACACAAATTTAATACTTATCTCAAACCAAACTGTATGGTGAATACTAAGACTTGGCAAATATAAACCAAAAATGGATTGCGTACATCCAAAAATCAATCCAAAAATACATGCTCTCTTCACTAACATTTTGGTGACTTAGTATGTCTCCCATATTACCTAGACTCTTTTGCAGACATTGTTGTATATACAAAACAATTTTGGAAACCAACTCTTTCATCTATAACAGCAGATTAAAAAAAAAACTTTCATAAATATTCAATTGTCCGTTGTTATCTCTCGTAGAAATAAACTCCATTTTAAATTTACAAAGTTTGCGAATGCCGGAATATTACAGTTTCGAATTCTTAGACTCTATTATTCAAACGATGAATCACAGTACTTCGTCGCTTCAAAAAATAAGGAAAATTGACTTTATTCCCATGAGCAAAATTACAAATAAATCCAACCGCTCCCAGAAACGGGAAACAGATCAAAGAAGATCATATTCGCAGCGTTTACATTCGGCCCATTAGACGGCAATGTTATAAAGTGATTCGGCTCTGGCACGTCCCGCCCGCCCAATACACGAGGGTGGCCGAATCTGTCACGTAGACGAGACCTTACCCTCGTCGACTGCCCCTTCTGCCTCTCCAACTAGGTGCATTTGCTGATTACTGCCCCTTTGAGGGCGATACACCGTATTCGGGACATTCCAGTTCCACAGTCGTGATAGGAAACGTGCTGATTTTTTTTTCGCATTTATAGCGACATCTCGTTGAATACACTAATATCAGATGATAACGATTCTAAATTACTTATCTACTCTTTAACTAATTGTGTCCAAATGTCCAAGATTTAATTTATTTTAATTTACAGCTAATATGCCGGATACGGAAAGGTTGTAATATGAATAATTTCAGGTCCGGGAAAAAGGTTTTTCTTATTATATAAGTAAAAAGTTGCAGTAAAATCTCTTTGGTTGTACTGTTTGTATCTGGCTAGTTTTAATACCATTAAATAAATGACATATAGAAATTAAAAATAAACAGTGAAAACGGTCTCCGACCATTTTCCTATTGTTCTTTTCTCCACCAATGAGTGAATTTAAATGTAGCAATTCGGAAAATTTTGTAGTTTTAATACAAAAAAAAGGAAAAATGCGATACAAGCCGCAAAAAAATAGTGACATTTATAGACCTAATACAGTGTCGATAAGAGTAGCACAAAATAGGTTCATGCATTTTCAGTCGGTAATTTTGATGTCATAGATGAACGACTCGCTCTGGTCGACCTGTTACGGATAAAGTCGATGTCATTTGGAAAAAGTACAGCAAGATTGGCATATTTATTCTTACGACATAGTTAGAGAATCGAGGATAAACTAAAAATAGTTTTGACCCATTTGAAAAAAAGCTGGATATACAAAAAAGCTCGATACTTGGGTCCTGGATGAGCTCATTGAAAGAAATATAAAGAATCGTGTACTTGTTTGCGATTCTCTATTGAAACGTAATGAAATCGAATCGTTCTTGAAAATAATGATCACTGATGATGAAAAATGGATTATCTACGTCACGAAAGTTCGAAAACAGTACGGTTAAAAGGCAAACTATCCCCGCAGAGTATAGAGAAACCAGGATTAATTCGCATTGTTAACTTGATGTATTGTATTTATATGGTTTATTATGGGTCCGTAATCCGACGAGAAAGTCGCATAGTTTCTTCATACCAATTCGTTTGTCCGTAGATTACCATAATTTTATTCAGAATCTTTCAAGGACTATAAGGATGATATTCAACGAGTTATAGATTCTGTTGGAGTGTGTATTAAAGTTTAAACAAAAAAAACATTTATTAATTTAAAGTAATATGTTTGATTGCGTTCAACTCCCCTTCCATTCATACTTGAAACATTGCTGCGAAAAATTTGATCAAATTTAAAATACTAGCACATAATACGGAATAACTACAAAAAATATCGTCACAATCTAGGTTAAACTAGTTTACAAAGTATTGCTAATAACCCAAATAACATCGTTTGGAACTCATCGTAGGGCCCATCTGATCACCTGTATATTTTTTTCCCACGGCTCCGCCCGCGTTAATATAATATGATATTTTGTTTTTTGTATAGGATTTGTGTAAAATTCGTTCTTAGAGAGCGTCTATGTCCAGAAAAGAGTAACTATGTCAAATTTCAAGTCAATCGGACCTATAGCTCCAGAGATCTCTATATATATATATATATATATATATATATATATATATGTGTGTGTGTGTGTGTGTGATGTGATGTGTGTGTGTGAGTGTGATATAGATTTGGTTGGGCTGATATGAGTTAGTTTATACGATAAACGAACCAACACACATCCTTCCTGAAACTTTCACTGAGTCCCCTTATGACGTGATGAGCAATAGATACGGCCGCGAACCTCGGATCAGTAGGACGGCGAATCTGCATACACGTGTACAAAACATATGAAAAGGTCAGTTTATGTATTTGAGATTTTTCATTTACTCAAAAATATTGTTAAAAAATTAAAAAAAGTAATTTTTATAATCCAATTTCCGATTTTTAATCAAATAAAATAAAAATATAAAGTCTTAATAACTCTTTATTAAGTATAAAATTTAATAAAGAGTTATTAAGAATAAAAAAAGTGATTGAATTCTGGATCAAAAGTTTTAAATCGAGTTAAAAAAATTTACATAAAATAAAAAAAACAAGACGTGTATTTTTTCCGACCTCTATTGAAATTTTTAATTTTGTGTTTGAGAGATAAGAAAGCCCTTAAAAAAATAAAACAAAAGTTCAATTGAAATTGTTATTAAATCAACAATTCACAATTAAGGCTGATCATTTAAACCTCCTTAAGCCTATTTAATAATCTCTAAACGCAGTGAGAGAATATTTCTTCTTCACGTGCCAATACCTTTCTCAAAATCAAATAATACTGTTACGTACTATTGTTTTACAACAATCGGAGATAAATAAAAGGCTGTCCCAAAACGAACGGAAGGTATATGTTCACCTTTACTCTGACACGGAAACGCACTGTGGGAGCGCTAAAACACTTTTCACTCTATCGCACTTCATTTGTTGATGCACCGTTTGCTAAGAAAAGAACTAGGTCTCAACGGCCGAACTCTCGTAATACACCTGCAGTTACGATTTCTAGAACTATCGGCTGAGTTGTAATTTGTCCATTCCACATCTAAATAGAGTCACAATCGTATCATCTTGTGTTGTAAACAGACAAAAAAATAAATTTTGATAACACCAATTGAAATTCTCACATTTTCCGACAATACCTGTCCACATTTTCTACGTAGCGCTCTATCGTATTACTTGTCAGTATACGGGCTGTACCGTTTTTAGCTTATTATATAGCAATGGCGTAGTCCTTAACAGCACCTTTGCGCCACGTAGTCGGTGCAATAGAGATTGAGGTTTTCCAGGGTCCCGCCTTATGAAATTGTTGATAAGATCGAAACCCGACACTTAACTCATCGAGGGCACCTAATTCTTTTAAGACTTACTTATAATTCGTGAAGGACGAATGCATAGATGTGGTGAAGGGACGCATCAGCAATAACCTAGAGTAAAATCGTCATATTTGGCGGTCACGTTTGCAACGCACACTGATAGCCGACATGCCCATCGTTCGGGCGTAGTATTCATAAATAAATGCATGCAGTTTAAAACGGCGAGCGCCGTCAGCGTCGGCGCGGTCACGTAGCGCCGGGCTTTGCCTCATTCGAGTTTTACTGCTTTGACCACTTACCCCGATATTTCCGCTGGATGTGCAAAAACGGGAATGCACTTTTTATATTGAATTACGATCTCAGTACGGAAATTGGTGAAATAGGTGCACAATCAACGGAAAAATTAAATCACGTTGCAATTTCATCATTAATAGAATTGCATTACTCGTTTCGTAATTGCGTCCCTTCAGTTATACGAAAAGGACAAGTGTATTACTATAAGAACGAACCACAAGTGTTATGCTTGAGGATATCTTAGTATCAACAGTTATCATCAATCGTAAAAGATTTTATGTACCTCTGCGTGTTTCTCCTATTATTGAAGAGAATTATTTACGAACTACTAACGGTATAAAAGTACATTCAGTGTTGGTAGTCGCAAGGGTTTGTATCTGCAGCGATTTGCATAACAAGAAACCATTTATGGCATCTCTGAGTCCAATATCTGTATAAAACAGTAGAGCATCTGTATTTGTTTCGAAATTGTTTCTATAAGAGTTCAGTCAGTGTAAAAAGTACGTTATTAAAGTCGTGTTAATATTGTTTTAGAGGGAATTCTCGCTTTTTGGAATTAATTGGAATATAGAATATTGGAAGTGGAATTAATTATATTATGAAACATCGACACCACTTCCAAATCCCGCTGAATATATATATATGTGTGTGTGTATACACACACTTTAAAATTCACTATAAATTGATTTATAGTTAAAATAAATTGCTCGCATTTTCCAATTAAATAGGTAATTAAGATTATTATTAATGAATATTTCAAAAATATGCAATTATAGATGACATTTCAATTATTAAAAATAGTTAGTTGCATTTAATTTGGCAAACCATCTAACTCTCAATACTAATTCCACGAAATTGGTTAGAAATTAATAGACTGTTAAATTGAATTTCGACATCCAGACAGCTCACGGTCGGGAACCATCGCATATGTTAAATAAGCAATCCCGTATCTATTAATGCAGCCTACTTGTAAGTGCATCGTACGGATAATCTGCATAATTGGAACTCGTCGGAGGATATTGCGAGAGGCGGCGGGGCGAGGGGCGCGGTAGCTACGGCTGGCCAATTTTCTGCATCATTTCCTGAGGATCGACCATCTCCCTGTACTTGCATCGGCTATCGGCATATAGCCTTAATACTGGGAAGCTATTAGATAATGGACATCGAATAGCGGAAACTAACGCAGGAAGAAATTAATTGCCTCGTTATAAGGAAAATGCTATTTTAACGGTACATTGAAATACTGATTGTGTAAAGTAACTATAGAATTTTATATAATTTGATTAAATGACTCACAAAGCATAGCATTTCAGAGTGCTTTACTATGAAAAAATGTTTTTCGAGTCTTGTCAGTAACTGTTTCTATAACTGTACTTACGTTAGTGTACGAAAATGGGATACTTTGTATACCATTGCAGAGATAATTCAATGAACATTAATTCTGTCAGCTTTAATAAATGATCTACTGTAATAGAAGCAAAAAAAAAAACACCTTAAAAACCGACCCTGTCAGTCAACCATGATACTTGTAAAAAACACAACCACTTGTGAAAAAGTCCATTAATTTAGCTTATGTTTTCATTATCTTTAGAATTATAGCAAGCAAGCAAGCAAGCAGTTTTCTATTATAAATAGTTATCTAATGTGATCTCATTAAATTATAATCAATAAAAATATAATTGTAAAAATGATCTGTTCCGAAAATTGGTGTCGACCACCAGTAATAAGTAAATATCTCTCTACGTTACCATCTGTTTCAAAGAAATTGGGCTGAAAAGATGACACTTTTCATTTTTTTTTACTTTATATGTAAGTGTTAATACTATCAAATATCATTCTTTTTTTGTTTAATCATAAATTTTTACAAAAGAAATTAAGTATAAAAAAGTTTGAACTTTAGAAGATAATTGAAATATCTAAATATTTAGTTTAACGTTCATTAATTATAATACATATATATTAAGTTGAAAAAAAATATATATCAGTTTTTTTGAATTTATCATTTTTTTAATCTATAAATAAATTTTCCCAATTAATGAAATCTTCAGAAAGAAATTATAGTATTGTATGTTCATTTGTTAATTTATATCTTCAAGAGAATACTGTAAGAAGGGATTCTGTGAAAGATTTATTTTTGTTGAGACTTTTCACTGCCTGTAGTTTGATTAAAAGAATACAATTGAATAATGTAAACATGTATCTGGATATAATGCATACATGTATCTGGGATATAGATTATGTCTTACGGCGGTAATTTTATTACAATGTAGGTAGTTGGTCATTTGACGTCATAATTATGAAGATTGAAATATGGGAGTATACTTACGTTATCATCTACCAAAATTAATAAAGCATTGACGTCATATTATACATCATATTATCTACAAAAGAAAACATAATTTAAAATATAGCTGGAGAAATTAGACCTCGATCACTATGATTGTTACAATTAAAACACTGAAAGAGAAAGTATTGAAGTTGAACGATATTGTTCCAAGAAAATGCAACTGAATAGTGTTTATTTACATGTTGTAAAGTTATTTTATTTAAAAATGGCACTTTTATGAATAAGCACTAACGAAACTTACATATATTTGAGCATATGCAGATATAGAGCGATAGTGCCTTAGTGGTTACGAATATTAAAAAAATCGGATTGCTATTAGACAGTTCTTTTTTGCCAACGTCACTACTACTGTGTATTATAAAACGATAACTATTACATTCTTTCCCACTCAATTGAGCCGTGGCGGTCGAATGGTCAAGAGCGTTGCCTTCGAATCAGAGGTATCACGTTCGATCCTGACCGGAAAAATGACCAATGAGTTTTTACTAAAGTCGAAATTAAACCACTTGTGTGTGCCTCGGAAAAAATGTTAAGTGAAAACGGTTGTCAGCGGCCTCAATTAACAATGAACCTATGTGGAGGAGTTAAGGCTCGAGCGACTGAATAAAGTCTGAAAAAAAAGATTGTGAAAGGGCATGCCCTAGCATTTGGGTGATCGATAGCTGATACGAGAGCATATGTTACATTTTTCGACGGTAAGAACTTAAAAGATCTTTTACTTCTTCGAAACCATCTCCTCCCAAGTGAAATTTTCTATTTTCGGATCTCACGTTCGCGTTTGTATAATTCCTTAAGTGACAGAAGACGTTTCATAAAATACGACACTCGGGGACAGACTACATGTACATCACGAATATATAGTAATTAAAGTTACAAGTACTAATACGAATTTCCACGTAGTTTAAATAGTACCGCGAGGCAAGCCTTAGGATACCTAGCTCGCGAATGTCTGCCAATAAAAGTAAGTACAAAAATGAAATAAAAAAGTTAGATAGTGGGAGTTAACGTAATTAAACTAGGATAGTAACGTGGGATGGGCGACGGCGTTGAATGACACATAATTAAAATATTTAAAAAAGCGATAAATACGAAGACATCAAAATATTATATTTAAACGTAGAATTTTTATAATAGTAAAATAGAACAACGTTATTCGATTATTACGTTGGAGTAATAATACTAGCTCTTTCGAAACCTAGAGTCGATTGGGCTCAATGATTTGGACAGCTTGTGTGGGATCTTTCCTTCAGTGTGGTCTAGCTCTTACGATTGGAAGCACCTCCAACACCTTCACCCTTTTCGAGCAGTTTTGTCTACCCTGAAGTACGTAGTGAAGCGAGGTATGCAATCATAAATGTTATTGGTATTCAGTGCACATCGAGACGCTAGGCTTCACAGAATTACTGTTTACGATTTCAGAGCTTGCTAAGGGAAGCTACAGTTCACAGACTTTGTTCACATTCATCAGGACTTTCAATTTTATTTCGACTTCTTTGTCAAAAAGATATAATTGAGGTAGCTCAATAAAAAATTTGAATTTCTTCTTTGGGATGAATTCCATACAACGTCGTAGAACTTGGTGTTTGGTACATATTTCGATTAAATCCTGGGGTAATCATATCAGGAATGAGACCGAGAACAGAATCAACACCGAATTCGGTAACAAGAATACATTTGGACCTAAATGAAAGGTGAACGAATTCATTCAAGCGGGAGGAACCGAGGATCATATAAAGAGATTCACTTTAATTAAACAGAGGCTTAGAATGAAAAATGACCCAATAGATCTCGACTTATTTTTAGAACTTGTCATGAAACGAGATCTTCTAAAAAGCCTACTGAAAAAATCTGATTGCCAAAAATCACTTATAGTGATGAAAAGAAAGATGACCTGAACAAACATAACTATACTAAACAAAACTATATTTCAAAAGATATATTTTTTTAATGTAAGCTTTATTTTTCCGTCAAGATGAACAGCAATTAGTATTAACTTAGTAACAAATAATTTTCTTAATTTATAAACCCATAGATGTTGGAAATAAGTTTGTCTGTACATGTACAAATATATATATATATATATACATATATATATATATATATATATATATATATATATGTTTGTGTTCTTGAGTCGACTAGTTAACCAAGTCAAAAGTTACTAGGAAAACGTTTTCGTGGATCAGATGTTAAATTGAACGTCTAAACGAATTACTTGATTTTGGATTAATAACAGTAAGGACGACAACGCTTTGTCTCATCCATTACAACAAGTCGCAAAAATAATAATCTGATATGTTCAATTTAGATGTTGTACTGTATTAATTATACTAGGTACGAATTTACACAGAATTTGTCGTGTACAGAGAGGTGTTTCAGCTCTCATACGGCAGCGGGCTGCGGTCACGTGGAAAAGTTTCGAGACACCGATCCCTAAAAAATAATAACATTCAGCAATTTTCTCCTGCGGAATTGAATCTAATGTAAATTTTAAAAGAGGCACGCGGGCGTTAGGCGGCAACGGAGGCGCGGCGCCGCCGGCACGCGATCTGTCGTGCCTGTCCGCGTTTTTTCATCGGATGAAAGCGCCGCATTTGTAAGGCGCGAGAACGGCCGCCGGACCGGCGCGGACGGGCGTGCGGTTTTTGCGGCCGATACGCCCATGCCGCAACATGTGAAAAACGTAGCTTTCGTTTTAACCGCGTGTAATTGCATGCTCACGCAAGTTGCGTGCGCTTGCGCGGAACGTATTGGAATATTCGTAAATATTAATGATTAATACGATCGTCTATGAGAGATATGAAAGGGAACGACGTAAAACAAACAACTACCCTCATCACCCCATTTTATTAATGATGCTAACGTTAGTTCGACGATATTTTAATACACGATAAGACCTTAATTTATTTGTCCGGATCGTAATGTGGACATTATTTTATACAGCAATTACAATAATGCATTACAATTTGACCTATCTTATTTTCTTTATTTAAGATCTATACGATTACACATGTAGTAAAAAATTTGTAGATTGATATATAGAATCATACTTATTCATATAAAACCAAGAAAACACAAAATATTTTTAGTTACGTAATTTTAATTATAAACAACGGTTTAGAATAAATTACAGCAGCATTATTGTTAAATCGAACAACACGAAATTATAATAGAATACTTAATACTGCTGAATCATTCTAACAGAAATACATTTGTAACAACAACAATTTTTAATTTTTATATAAAATTCCATTATTATACAATTGTATTACAAACAATAGTTAAAATTTCACTTTCTAATAAGCAATAAGAGAAAATGGGACAGTTTAAACATCTCAATTTGAAATAAAGTAGAAAAATGCACGCCGGGACTCGTACTTGTAATAGGGTCACGTAGGCAGTGCAGACGCTTGCACAGTCGAGATTACACGCAGACGGGCTACGGAATGTTCTCGATAATGAGATTTTGACCGTAAACAATTAGTTACTCCATAACCGCCTTTGGCTTAACACGTACAAAATGCTCCCCAGTTGAGACGTTTCGTAAAGCATTTTTAGGAGGTTATTAAAGCGATCGCGTTTTATTACAAATTATTTTCTAAGCTCTAATTAAATCACAAAATATAGTTCAACAGTTTTACGGGAAGCACTTCAAAACATTGTTCGATTCCTTTAATTTGGTAAAAAATTAAAATACTATCATAATGAGTAAATTATAAATTAAATTTTGTATTTTGAAGATATCTGTAATTTTTACATAAAAGTATCCAAGTGAAGTAAGTGTATTTTACGATAGTTCTAGTTTGAATGTTTTCTTTAGTTTATATAGCGAACTTTATTTTAAGTTTTTTCTCTAATCTACCTAAAACTAATATGTTTAACATATTATTTTTATGTAATTTTCGGTATGCAATATGGTTTTCTATACCTACTACTGACATTTTTATTCTAATGTTTATACGGAATTTGTTACTATAATACCATAAAAATAATAAAATAAAATTTTATCCTTTTTTTGTATATATACAGACAAGACCAAATAAGAAAAACCTAATAGTAGTGGAATGAATTCGCCCGGTCAAGCATTCCGTAGTACAATTTCATATATATTTGTTCGAGAAGGACTTTTAAATTCAGTTAAATGTTTTACTAAATGCTATAATATGTAAACAATGGCATTATATAACGAAATGAAGGGGTAGAGCAGCTATGTACGTTTTGTATAATTTTTATTTTATTATCAAAAAAGTATACAACGTAACGAATTTGTAGTAATTTATATTCAGGCTGCATCTTATTATATGGGTTCATGATTGTTTTTACGATTTTTATGATTGATGGTTTTTGAGATAATAAGCTGTAGGCAACCATTAATAATCCTTTAAAAAATCTTAACGAAAAAGGTTCATTTCATCCGCCGAAAAAAAGACCGAAAACTTAAAATTTAGATTTTTGAAATTCGTGTCTGTATTTGGCTAACCATAGCTGTGTCCATGCTACCATAAGTGTGCCGTTTACGCGATTGGATAACAAGTTTGGGGTGGGGGACACAGAAGGGAATGAAAGCGGCAGCTATTTTAAGAAAATCTATTTATTAGAATTACCGCCTGTCCACGTACGACGGTTGCACTGAGCACTGTAAACTTTGAAATGGTAAAATATGTACAACAGACTTGTACAGTTCACGTTGTTTTTGTTTATCCGGGCACTCGACGCAATGTCGTTGTTACAACGGTTGGCCTGCTTGTGAGCAAAATGTAGAAACACAATAGAACGCTCGGTGATAATTTACAAAAAATCCGATACGAAGCTTCACGTACGTTACGGCGCTATTCGGAAACGAGTGACCGGTTTACGCCCTGCCTTGTTTTGACTAATGTCATAATTAAAGAAAAATAAAGGTCACCTGTGGTTCAAGAATAATGGCGCAGTACGTCTAAGAAAATGTAACATGTTTCGATTAACAGATGTAGTTTATTGTTTTACATACAATTTGAACAATAAATAATTTTATTAAATAGGTACACTAAATACATATACAATTATGTAATAAAGAAATTTTTGAAAGTATGTTTGATCAAAAAATGTTGAGTATCGAAAACGATTGATCATTGAAATGATTTTCGTGAAAATAATACACATAGCTAAAGTATTTTAAATTAATGTCAATTTCAGGATCTTACATAGTGCAGAATTTAAACACAAAATAAATAATTAAAATCTAATATCAATAGAAAAATAATCAAAGCTCTAAGATTTTATAAATAATAGCATTATATAAAATTCATAATAATTATTAACGTCACAAAACACCGAGACCTATGTTCACTTGCATTATACAGTTATTCTACAATCCATGTCCCATATAATTGTCTATATATCTGCGCTCAGGATCTACGCATATGTAGAGTTAGGATATAAAAGGTAGAATAGAATACAAAAGTGTGCATTTTTTGGTTTTCGAGCTTCTGGTCCTGCCTGTAGATAACATTTTTTAAGATAAGTAAATTTATAATTGTATTAATTTATAAGATTAATTTGTAGATAAGATTATTTCATATATAGCAGAAGAAAAAAGTGAATATGAGATCTTATATAAATGTGAATTCATATATATGTATTATAATATTAATTCATACTTAATTATACTTCTTCAAAAGCCCACTACTTAAAAGGGCAATGAATTATGTCTGAAACTTTTTTTCCATACACAAATATTATTGCGATCATGGTTTGGATATCTATTATTAACATAGACTTGAGAAATGCGGCGGAGGTGGCGGCGCGAGCAGAACTTTATAGCCTATTTTAATATTTAATATGAACCGAGCTACCCACGACCGCCGATGTTAGTTTGAGCGAAGGGGTTGGCAGCAGTATCGTTGAGCAATGAGCGCGTGAGCATCCGCCGCGATAAATACATGAAATTTCCCCGTAGTAAGCTGGTATCGGTCGGTCTGCATCGTCATAATATATTTGTACTGCAGCATGCTGCGAACTAATATCTATGTGATAATATGACAACCTTCGGATTGTGTAAAACGACTTATTATTTTATTGTAATTAAATGTCTCCAAAATCAGCACAATAATGAAAGCTTTGCTTTTGGATCAGTTGTATATATCGTAATTTGGCCTAGATAAGGATATTGACATATGTATGGTATTATATACTAATGTATAGTTTATAACCTAAAAGAAGACGCTCACGCGATATGACTGCACTGGGTCGAGACAAAGAGTGTAGAGAGATGTAGGAGCACGAGAACATAAGAGGGTGTTAATAATATTTGTGAAATATAATGCATCTGAGCGATCATTTATAATCAATCACTTATAATGTATTCTAGACCCTCCTATAAAGCTATAGTGCCGATTATATCATCTCATATACATCTTATATTCGAACCGCCTACAAACATTTAAAATTGTGATTCATTGATATTGATTGTTATTCATGAATATTGAAAAAGAGCGAGCTAAATCATTTCCTTTTGACTCTTAACAGTTCTGACAACCGATTGACTCTAAAACCTTTGCATATTTGTTCGGGTATTTCTCAAGGGAAGTCGATGTTAAAGGAGGTGTGTAAATACACCCGTGCGTAAGTTTAATACCAGCCTTTTAGATTTATTAAATTCATACGTAAGCATTTTTATAGATACTATCGCAATCACACGAATAAAACTTCCATTCGTATCACCCAATGCCCCGTTTATTTTTTTCGATAAACGAAAGTAAACAGATGGTGTCTCGTCTTATTTGTACGTCACATTATGTCATCATCGTAAAAAACTAGTTTTTTAGATTCTGAGGTTATTCGAAAAAAATCCGTTGTGCCATCTCCCATAATCATAATATACGTTTAAACATTCTTTAATGAATCCTGGCTGCACTTAATACATTCAACGTTTCGGTAATAACAAGATAACATATGTTACTGAGGTCATAGCAATCTAACGTGACCGCATAAGCGAGAGTCACAACCGTAAGAGCATAAAAATAGAAAGCAATCATCGAGGAATACACTCGGACGCGGTCCCGAATAAAATAAATTACATTATAATTCTCGAAGAGCTGAACTCGGAATGTGCCACAGTGTAATGAAACATCAAACGGGAAGAAACGGCAGCCGACGGAAATTAATGTTGTTAGTCGTTTTCTTTTTAATTAAAATAAGTTGAATTGCGATAACACGAGAATGTTTAATACGAATTTGAGCTTGATTACAATGAAAAGAAAACGAGTGTGAGTTCACCCGCGGTAAAAGTGAAATTTAATATTCTGGTTTTTTCTTGTCCGTTTTTCTCTAACACGATCAGCATTCGTTTTCGGCATTGTTTTGTAATATTTTAATATATATTAACAATGTTAATAATACAGAGAATAGTTACTAAAAGTTCGCGATAGTCACTACGATCCAACAGAAAATAATGTGCTATATATTTCAATGTTTCCCTCTCTCTCTCTCTCTGTCTGTCTGTATATATTTCGAATAAATTAAGAATATAGTATTCAGCATGGAGTCTAGTCCTCATGGTATGAAGAGTTCGTGTACGGCCCCGTATACGACGATAGAGTAGGGGGACGCAGACCGCTACGAACCATCGCATGAAGAGGAGACGAAGGACAGGGAAGCTATACAAACGCATTCTATCTCATTCTCTCAGCCTAAAACCAATATATACATTTACAGCTATCTCTTTTTCGTTACACATTTTCGTTTCATAAAATTCAATTCGCACCGTCCCAAAAAAAATTCACTTTAAAATATATATTTTCCAGTTGCATTTGGGATGGTATAAAAATTAATTAATTAATTAATTAAATTAATTAAAAATTAAAAAATTAATGAATTATGTGATGAGTTATCACTATAGTTAAGTATCACTATAGTCAGATTTAATTTAGATTGTTACTCACTCGAGTTAGATTTAAGATAGAATACAGAAGGTCAGGACTATATCTCTGCCGGCTATTAATGTATATATAAAAAATTATTTAACGTAAAAGTTAAAGAGCATTTTACTTATTTAACACTTCTACGTGCGTTATAATACATTTTTAACTGAGTTAACATTAAAGCTACAATAATTAAATTATAGTTTCAAAATCTTGAAACCTCATAATAAATCATGAATTGTTGAACACATTACATTATAAGAACAAGACATGTGCATTGAATGAAGCCCGCACTCACAAGGCTTTTTTATTTAAACAGTTATTGCCTGCTAACACTTAATATACTTTAAGCTCAATAAAATCAACAAAAATGTCTAACTGTAACGATTCAATTAATTCACAAAACTAGGTTTAATTATCTCATCACGGTATGAAAGTTCAATAATAAACGCTAAGATGTGATCGTATGAAATTCCATTTTAATTAACCACGAGCAATGATTACTAATACAAGCGAATATTACCACCGCGACTGGAATGTTTTTAACAACGACTCAAACTTCTATCCGGATTTCCATTCAGAGTCCAATTCCAAATTATCTCTCTCTCTCTCTCTCTTTCCCTCTCTCTGTCTCTCTCGATTCGTTTTTACCCATACAACACGATATTGTAATGAGAGGCAATAACGCAGGAGTTGTTTGGTTTAGTGAGTGCCGTGTGAGAGTGCTCCGGCCGCCCGCGCTCGGCCGGCGGCTCGTTCGCGTCCACTCGACCTGCAAGCTCTGGTACACTACCGTATTGGTTCTACCATTTCCTTAATTAACTCCAATTATTTTATCGGTTCAAAGAGATAAGTTGATATTTTATTAAAACTAATAAAGCTCCAGTTAAATTGTTACCGCTGTAAGATATTTATGATGGTTTTTATACACATATATAGAAAAGAATAAATTATTATTAATCGTCTTATTATTACATCAGTCATCTGTGACTCGTATCAGCTTAATGAATGCTTAAGGGGATATACAGGATATTTCGACGCTTTCTTGTTATATTTTAAAATGAGACCGTAAAACTTATATTTAATGAAGCTCATATTGAATCTGATCCCTTAAAACACGACTTATTTTTCTTAGGGTGTTCGACGAATTTTCCCAAGAATATAAAAATCAATTTAGTTCTAACTATCAAGACATTACAGAATTTGAAAAATTACATTTCATAAAATTCATTTTAAAATTCTATTTTTTTAAACTTATAACCTTATTAAAGCAAGTCTATATAGAAAGTGTTTTTTTTGTATGTTTTATTTTGTACAACACTGTCTTATTTCACTAGAAATACTGTACACAGAATAGTTAAGATTCAACTGAAATATTTATTTGTAAGAAGTGTAGACGTGTTTTTGACTTAGGTGTAAGCACTTTTTTTACAGAAAAAACCTAATACCACCTCTTGAATCAATCAGAATTAAAAATCTTGAAGAGAAACACAGAAAACGCAATCAATAAACTATTACTCAATCTCATACCCTAAATTTATAGAAGAGGGCTATCGCGCACACGCCCACACAGAATCAGAGATTAAACAACAATCTGACAATAATCTAGACTTTCCGACATCAACGTCAGCGCACATTCGCTGGATTACACGAGGCCGGCAGTGTGCCGCCGCGACCTGTTGCGTCGAACTATTTTATTAGCGAGTGGATGTTCCCCGGCAGGCCATACTTCACGGGCTTTGTCCCGGCAGCGTTCGGCCGGCGCTGTGTGCGATTGCCGCTCCGCTCTACGCGTTCAATATACTTCCACTATGGGAACAGCTCTTTGCGAATGAGCAGAGATTGATTCTGAGCGTAATCATAATTAGAAAATTAAATTCTTCTGTTATTTATAGCTGTGTAATTATTTAAATGTTATCGAGATAGAATGAAATGACAAAAACCATGATTTTATGATACATAATGATTATTCAATATTCAACTTCTAGATCAGAAAGACACTGAATGGTATAATATAATAAAATATGGAGATAATTATTTTTACTTTTCATTTACACAAAAAAAAATAACATTAAATATCTCTAAAGTTCTTTAAACCAATGCCTACACATCTATTTTTAGAAATTTTAGTATATAGTGTACTTTGGTCGCATTAATTGACAGCATCTAAGACTGATCTATGGGATTGTGTTTGTTCTTCTATTTTTCCACTTCATTTATCTGTACAGATAGACATTTTTTGTGAAATAGTTTACACAAATCTAAGTACTAAATAAATTAAAGCGACAGAGTTTTTAGTAAACATAATCCATTGTATAATTACATACTTGCTTTAAAATAATAAAATTGTTCTTTACAATTGATATTCTACGTAAGAAAAATTCATGTAAAATGGGTTCATAGGTGGAAAATATGTGACGCTTTCGTGACGTTAAATTTGGTCCACATTCAACGTAGTTAAGACTAGATTAAACGTAGTTAAAACTAGATTAAACATAGTTAAAATTAGACTAAACGTAGTTAAAACGAGGTTATACACATCGTATTGATCTTCTAAATTCAACGTGTGAATATTAGGGTTGTGTGCTAGGGTGCACCCGTTGCGTGTCACATGAAAGCCATTTGACAATTAATTATCACAGCTTGGAAATTGAGAATACTGAAGTAATATTTTCATTTCACACTATTTCGTATGAACTGTAAAATGTCTACATGTGGCTGTCTCCACATGTAGACTAGCAGTCGGTATTTATTAATATTAAGGAGCTCAATCTCGATATTACTTCATAGTCCTACAAAAACACAATCGTTACGATCTTAATTAGCTTCTATATGTGTAATAACAAAGACAGTCGACCGTCATTGTAAGTGGCTAGTGACCAAAGCTAGGACAGTACGCCACGGGCGAGCAAAGGACACAAATCGTCGCTAACCCCTAATCCCTCAGTCGCTACGCCGGTTTGTGGTCGCCGGCGAGATTTGCAAGTTTTCTTGTATCGGGGCCTGCGAGTTGGCGCGGCCCGACTCGCCGACTGACGCTTTGAACTCCAAATAACTCTCGGTCCGAGGGGAACTATAGTCTAAGCTGGCGGCGTTGTGATATTGAAGAATCATTAGCATTGTTACGTGAATGATACTATAATATGTACTCGATTGTTACACGTGGCAAGCGAAAAATTAAACAATTGTTTTGATGTAGCGCTTAATGTCTATTAGTAAGTGTTGCAAGTTTTAATGACCTCAAATTAAGTATAATAAGTGTTTGGTTACATGTAAATTGGTTAATATTACTTGAAAATGGTACTGATTGCCTGAAAATGTAGAGAAAATGTGATTTAGCAAATTAGAATACTATAATATTAAATATACCTAAATGTTAATTTAACTTTTTTTCATTTAGTCCGTTATAAAATAACACTTAAAATGCGTCATATTTTTTTGCGAATTTTCACTTTAGCACTCGTTCGGAAGGCAGTTTTCCCTCGGGACGAAAGAGCAAAAAACTGAAGGGTAAATCTTTTCTAATTTCATCATGCATAGTCAAAACAAACCCATTGATGAACGAAACAACTTGGTGAGAAGTCGAACCGCTTGAGCCCATGGATATTTGTCTTCTAAACATTCAGAATTGTATAATACCCTTTTTTAGTGAGCGATTATTCAATAATACTCTTAAATTTATATAAGAATAAATCTTATATAAATAGACATAGGTACCCTTATAAACAAGCGAGCACTAACAATAAAAAAACACAAAGCACAAAAATATAAGAAATGTTAATAAAATGTATTTTCCTATATTATTACTATGGCGTAGAAAATAATAATACACGTCAGCATCAAGCGCGATGTAAGGGCGAATTGTAAATTTAAAAAAAAAATGTGGTGTCGAGGGACACCAGGTAGGAACGAAGTTCCTTCGGCTAATGTAGAATCGACACAATTTGCAAAAAATGATTAAATATAAATAGAATTATTAATACTAATAACATGTATATATATTTAGGACAGAATTAACTTTTAAAAAGTAATATTGACACACACACACACACATATATATATATATAATATCTCTATGAAGTTTCGTAGTTTTTTTTCTCAATTTTTCCGTATGACCCTCAAAACAGTAAGAAAGATAACCTAGATAACCTAGAAAACCTTACAAAGATTTTAGTATGTATATACAATATTAACCAATGTAAAATATTTTATATTTATAAATAAACGTGACTACTCACGAGTAAAATGTATCTATAATGTGAATATTAGCCACGTGCTTGTCCATGAATTCATGAGTATATACTATGCATTGGCGGGGTGGAGTGGTAATAGAGAGAGAAGGGATGAGAGAACGAAAAGAAAGAAGGAGAAAGAGAAAGGTATTATACACTACACGTTTGTGTATACGACTGTCGCGCCTGCGCACGTCTCATTTAACGGTTTTATTCCACGGACTTTTTCTTATGGTTTTACTATCACATTTTTTTCAGTTCGGTCGCGCAGCAAAATCCTTATCTTCTCCAAGCTCGCTGTAAGGAACTTCGTTCCAATAATATAAAGCTGCCAAGTGCGAGTCGGACTAATGATAAAATCCTGAATCAAGAACAAAACGAAAGGAAAAAACCGAACGGAAGAAAATGCAATATAAAACACAAAGAAATAATGTGTGATTTTACGGTACCATTGGTGGCGTTAGACCGACTCGCATTCGGTTGGTTTTTTTTTTAGTAATACGTAGAGAACCCTAAGAATTGACTACGGTCGATACCTAGGCGACAGTCGAGCAGCAATGCGTTTAGCGCCGACGCGTGACGGGTGCCGATGAGCGACCGCTAATTAGCGGGGCGAACGCGATCCGCTACAGTTAGTCGTAATTGAACGGCGCCGGCGCGGCCGGACGAATGACGGAAGGGAACGAGAAAAAAATTGTTAAGTGCACAAACACTCTATTGGATTTCTTCCAAGTAATGAGACTGTTTACACGCGTTCTAATAGCGGTTGAAAACGACACGAACATAAGAGCATTAATCTGTGACCGGATCACAATTATTACTATATGGTGGTTTATTTGAACGAAGCGGGATGAATAAAAGACTGGAATAAATAAGGATAAAAGCTCTATAGATTTTGTTCATACTATAATAAAAAAATTAAAATCCGACTAAGTAAAAGTGAACTTAAAAGATGGAAGCAAGATGATGTGAAAAAGCGTCCGATGAAATATGATAAATACTTGCACCTGGAGGCACACAAGTAGTAAGAATTGCAGCAAGTAAGAAAATATAAATTTGATGGCTCCGATATGTCTTTATCGTCTCTTCCTTTATATTATTTTTAAAACATTAAATCGTAATAGAGACCAAAGCAAAACTTCTTCTCTAAGCTATTGCCTCTACAGAAAATAATTTCCTAACTTTGCGGCAGAAAATGTTTTATATATGCAGGTACTTGAGAAGTGTCGAATCAATATTGTGTCGTTGCTGAGTTGTATGTCATAATTATACTGGAAATAGGGGAAAAAAGCAAATAAAAAGTAAGAAAGTATAATCAAATAACTACATTTATGTAATGAATTCGTCCACCTTTCACGTTTAGCTATCTCTCTTTCATCAAAGTTGTTATTGCATGAAATAATTATTATTATTTAATGAATTTTATTTAATAATTAGCTGTGTCCGCAGCTCCGCTCGCGTTCACTACAGAATTGTTATTTAGTTTAGTTTTTTATTTAATAAAGTAGAATTTTACTCAGGTATGTTAATTATGACGTAAATAATAAAAAGATAAATATTTTTTATTCAAACACTTTTAGACATTTTAAGTATTTAGTGTATTTTTGTTTTCTAACTTACCTATAAGACAGTTATAAATTAAAAAAGGCATGTAAATCGGATAAAGGTTCTCGCGTGAAAAAGACTTAAACCCACAGACAGACAGACAGAGAGAGAGGCGTAGTTATAAAATATGGATCATGTTAACTTTTCGATTTACATAAATAAATGATATCTTTTACACACTTTATTTTTTTGCTGTATATTGTATGTTGTAAGAAGGCGACAGCGTAATTCCTTTTATTTTTTCGAGTTAATGCTAAACGTTATATAGCGAGTCGTTAAAAATAAATGTATGCAATTTGGTTGGTAAACATCGTTGATATATCAATAAATACACAAATGGTACTTGTACACAAGAAAAGTAAATTTTCATATGTTTATTTTAATTTTTATCGATGTAATACAGATAGAAAATTAGCTATATAAAATAGCAATAACTTTTATATTTCGAAATCGATTGTAATAAAACAAACCCTAAATGTTACGGAAAACTTGACACAATATATCAATGTAATACAACACATTCAAATCGGTTAAGCCGTTTCTCAAATAAGCGTCTACAAAGGCATAGAAAAAGAGACCAAAATTCTAATAATTATTCGTTTGGCCTCAGTGACAAAAATATAATACGTATAATTTGTTTTCTGAAAAAAAAATATTTAATATATAGGCACGACTCGTTTACGATTTTATTATAGTTATAGTTTTACGGGAACATTTCGGTTGACCTTTTTGACGCTTAGAACAAATTCCAATCGAACTTATAATTTCGTAAAGTTGTCTTTTTACAAAGCTATAGGCCTAAATAAGGAAATACGTATATATATATATAATACTTGCAAATAAAAATACTTGTAGCCCTAAAATCGTGCGAATAAAAATCCGATACTCGTAAATTCCTTGGAACAGCGAAAGCGCGCGACAATAAGACTAATTGGTGACGCAAACACGAATCAGCGGCTATTAGTTGTAATTAAATGAGGCGGCGCAGTGGCAGCGGCGCGCAGGCGGTCGGCAGCGCCGGCGCCCGCGACCGCCGACACGGCGCGCCGAACGTCACCGAACACGCGTGTGCCGCAGTAAGCGTGCACAGCAACCTTCGATGACTGCACAGTGCGAATTGTTCATGATTTAAAAAAGTAAAACGAGTTTATTTTCCAATCGTGCATACATTTCGAAAGGTACACATATTTTATATCTGTGATATCGATAACTGGTTATATATACTAAGGCTAGGGTGTCACTGTGTACTCTGATGAGTAGCCTCGTAAAGTTTTGGACATGAAGCTCGTTGATGTCCGTCGGTCAAGTTTACAATGTAAACTTAAGCCTTTTTAATAGTTCTCTAAAGTTAATCTTATCCTCTTTAATAGTTCCTAAAAGAAGCTCTCAAAACTTGAAAAAGATCTGAACATTTATTATCTTCTAGGGATATTCTGGTCATTATTTTTATAGGACTGCGGCAAGGCTAATGGGATGGTCATGATTTCAATTGCCTATATAAAACTGCCTACTGATGGTGTAGCGCTACAAGCGTTTCTCGAGATCCACTTCAGTCGGTGCCATGAAGTTACAGCAGTTAGTTGTGGCAGATACAGCATTCGTTTAAATTGCACAAATTCTTTCAACATATAAAAGATCTATCAGATGGTGGCAAGAGATTTTTCGTAAGAAACCACATAGCGAGCAATTATCATTGTCTTCAAAATCTCACGATACAAGCGCGGGTGGTATAAAAAAATTCGTTCGAATATCTAGTATTGATTTTAAATATCTCGTTAATTTGGTCGTTTCGAAGATTTCGAAGCAAACGACATGAGAAAACCAATTAAAGTTCAAAACGGACTAGCTTTGACGCTACGGTGAAAAACGGTAAAATGGTCTCCATGCTCAGAATTCCATCACTACTCTTTTTGTCTATATAAATCTGTAAAAACTAAAGTTATTTCGTCTGACTACAAGAATCACACATTTTCGTCTTTACGAGACGTATGTGAACTATGTAGCATTACAAAACGCGTCCGGCCGAGGACCACGGTGCGTTCTTTAGTGTTCGAGCCAAAAAACCGACAATCGACGGATGGTCGCGAACGGCGCGCGCGCTTGTGGCGCCACTCGGTTTTGGCGTACTGACGGTGTACGCCATTCGGCCTGTACGCGATTTTAGTGTATTAAAAAATTCTAACGCCAATCAAATCAACAATTTAAAACCAGTTTGAAGAATAGCAATCACGACCTTAGTCCAGTATTCGTTAGTTGTTACTGAAAAATGGCAAGTTTCTCAATTTTTAATCTTATTGTATTTTTCACATAGCAGAGTTTCATTTTTTTAAGCTATATATAAATATACACCTCTCATTTGTGACAACGAATTATTTTCTCTGCTCACTTTTATAATTAAAATTTCCATAAATTGCGAAACGTCCCCATGAATTATATGACACACTAGGGAATGAATTCCCAGAGTAAACACCCAACGCGGCGTACGTACTTGGAAGCGAAACCAGAAATTTTATCGTATTACATTCAACAGGTCGCCATTCTCGAAATCACCTCCGAAAAAGCCGGTTTAATTAACGAGTTTACAAGAGCGATATTTTTCCGCGAATCCGTTATGCGGACTTTCCTCGCGGAAATTATCTCCCCCATTGACTAACATTTTTCAAAGCAAGTTTGACATCAATTCATTCGTTTCTCTGCCGGCGTTTTTATCTCGAACACCCCGGCCGGTGAGAAGTTAACTTGGGTCATTTGCATAATCGTAAGTTTCCTCTCGCGTTCATCTACATTTTATGGAGCGGCGGCGCGGCCGGCTCGTTCGTTGCGCGGATTTTTAAGTCGCACGCTTGTCGTACATTAATTTTTTCGTCCGCTTTGCGTTTTAATTGAGGGGCAGATGGCACGCGCTGAACGCATTTCCGCCGAAAGTGTCTTGCATGAAATAACTTTTATATAGAATTTCTCTTGCGGTTCATTTCGTTTTAATGCGAGTCTGCGCTTGCGCGGCTTTATTTTAATTCAAATAACAAAAGCAGATTTTTTTTAACCTCGTTTATGATGTCATCGAAAACACAAAGGATCATACATTGTATGAGTTGGATATTCTCATGACTTACGAAACTCGAGACCATTTAAATAATTTTTAAATGGTCTTGAGTTTCGTAATTGTTTAAAGTATTTTGTTCAAGTGTATTAGTATAGTCACTAGTTAAGTTGTAATGAATTAAATATAGATTTTATGTCTTACACATTGCGCAGTTATAATTATTATTTTCCATTGTTACTTAAATGATTTTAAAATATTAAATATCACATAACATAAGTATTAAAATGCATGCATATTTTAAATTAAAATGAATTGATCGTTTAATAATTACAAAACAAGAAATAGGCATTTAACGCAATCACCTAATTTTCCAGTCAATCAGAAAACTTAAAGCTTAGAGGGTTCCTCGATTGAGGTGTTAAAACGACGAAGCTTACAGAACCGTTTGTCGTGGCTGAGGGCGGGCGGCCGGATGCGGCGGGCGGCGCGTCGGCAAACACCGCTATCGGCCGTCAGCCGGCGCCCGTGCGCACATTCGTTCCTCGAACAAATTCAATTAGCCGAAATCGTAGACTTAATGATACGCCAGACTTGCTCATTCGATGGAAAACATCAATAGAATTTGGTTATTTCATTGATTTTCGACGTGATTTATTCAAGCATTTCGCTGAAATTATTGCGATAATCATATAAGTTTCCCAAAAATAATTTCAGTTTAAAACTATAAACGATTAAAACTAACTTGTCAATGGGAATCGTAAATCAACTTAGTGTATTTCTTTGATGACTTGATTTGTTTAAAATATTGCCTTATAAAAAGACTTTATTTCACTTCAGATCAAGACTTTAGTATTAGTATACGATTTATAGCTAGCTTTCTGTCGCTATCTAGAAAATAACACCGACAACATTTTATAATTTTATTATTCACTACATACATTTTAATTCTTTTCTATAATATTATGTACTGTTTTATTTAGTATTACTATATTTCAACAGAATTATCTATATTTCTAAATCGTTATACAGTCGAAAATATTGCCATCACTAGCTTGTCAAACGATTACAGTAAACTTTAAATAATTATATCTGTCAAAGCGCATACTTTTACATTACACGTTTTATTTGGAAATTAAAAATATACAATAAAACGTAATAATAAATGCAGATTCGTCACGGTGTCCCTTTCGACGTCGACGAAGACAGTGCCGCGTCTAGCCACGCACAGCTCTATGGGGCAGCACGTCGCGTGCTAATTACCCCCATACGTCATAGGCGTGGAAGGCACGCGTTCGCGCCGTCACATATCTACCTCATCTCGCGTTCTCCGTTTAAAATTATCGCTCTTAATTTGGTCATGTGGCTGAGTATAAATTATATCGCGAATTTAATATTCTTCCTTGACATTTGTGTACGACTGATTTACTACACGGCTTCGTACTACACACACATTCCGCCGAAAACCGCCGATATTCATTTTATTCGCAGACATAAAATAAATAGACAGAGCTAGTATCTATAGAGAAATCGTTCAATACCAGTAGGTGCCCCATTTGCCACATTATTAAGTTTTAAATCTCTTATCGTGATAAATACTGATAGCACATGCAAACAATACTTATGTAAATTTATTAAGCTCTCATCACACTCGCTCTGTAATCTGTGCAGTATTCACAATTCTGCATCGGTGAAACAACAGTACCATAAGATCCAAGAACTGCATATGTAGAAAAGTTTTTCATTGCATATGAATGTGTTACACCACGTCGAATTTGAGTCCGCAGCCCTTAAGGACAACAGTTTTCAAGTCATGGCCTCTAGTTTGTATTTGTATGAATTTCTTCAGTGAGATGTAAATTAGGTGCTACGTAGGTTTCGAAAATATTTCAGATTAAACAAATGAATTATTACTAGACTATATTTTACGTATCGTACTATATGTTAAAAAAATCGTTTATGATATTATATACAATATGGGATTTAAAGGGATATTTTTAATTTTTTACACTTCCAATTCATTATAAATTTTACTATATGTAGGTATATTATTCTGTATATTTTTTTAACGTACTAACATATATTAAGGACATTATATTCAACGATTCTTAATACCTATTTTTACGTTGGAAAATCAGTAAATCTTGAATTACGATTTCATAACAAACTTGTTTTTGTAAACAATACAAAAATGCAATGGAACTTTCTTTATAAATGATGTGTACGTTACTGTAATATAGTAGTTTTATACATTGGATACAAAAGGTTTATATCTCAGCAGCACTGGATGTACTCACAATGTCAATAAAAGATCATGAGCCCCGATTGCATTATAGAAGCCTCATTAAGCTGTGAATGCTAATGATCCATCACGATTCTACCTATTCTACGTCTGAAGACGAGCCCGTCTAAGGAATTGACAGAGAAAATTTACATTATCCACAAAAAGCTCGGTATCAAAGCGACTCAAAAAGGAGGAAGCCCTCTCGAGGATTTATCTGATTGAACTCTAAAATTAATTAACTTATACGCAACAAGTCGAGACTGTTTGTCCCTTATTAAGTGAATTAAGAAAAAATGAGCGGCGAACTCAATGAAGGCATATTAATTTTGCACAATAATGCATCGGCGCATACTGTTAGTAAAATAGCGAGCTATGATAAACAGGGATTTTGTGAAAATTAATCATCCACTCTACAGCATCAACTTAGCACCCAATGATTATTTCTTGTTAACAAGACGATTTATTAAAACAAGATGATGGCAGCAGTAAAAGAGCAGGTTTGAGTTGTCAAGAAATCAAACGGAAAGCTATTCTTTTAGATCGATTGATTTTTTTTTAAGAGAAATCCAATACTTCATAGAAAAATGTATACCCTTGCCATTTCCGTGATATAGCTAAATAGGTATATTACTTGTCAATTTCTTCTCGTAAGTTGAAAAGAATATTTTTTTTTCAATACTTTCGTGCAAGTCTACAGTACAAATTAAAGCTTTGTATGAATAAACAAGAACGCCCGCATGAGATGCTTTTCGTATCCAGCCTAGAAAAACCATGTTCAGGAATGCTAGAACGCGGTATTTTGCATTCAGGCACGGTGTATTCAAACTGGACATTAATTTTCCAAGCTCCAAGCCGCATACACCCGTACATAGAAATGATAGTTATTGTAGACGTAAAACGCAGCTCTTGTGGAAAACCCAATGAGTGACGACACGTGTATTATCTATCGATTAGAGAAAATTCTGTATATTCATTCAACTTGTTGCTGTAAGTCATTGACCAATCTCAAGCATTGACTCCTGGCGGTTTCTGCATCGACAATGAAAGGCTGAATGACATCACAGAGATGGAGTCATCGTGAACGATTTGAAGGTGGCGATATTCAGAGTGTTAAGTTATCCTCCCTAAAGCCGTGATCTCGCTTCTTGTAACTTTTGGTTTATTTCCTTGCGTAAAAACAGGCGTGAAAAGTCGCAAGCAGTTAGAGGTGTATTTGAGAAACAATTGATTTCGTTAATAAATAAGCTTATTTGAGGATGATAAGGCATCGACTCCTAAGCAAAATTGATAGGACTGATTTGTTTTTAAGCAGAACGCAAATGGAATCGTAGAGTACAACAAAAGAAGAAGAGACGAAACTGCTGTACATATGCATAAAGCTGTTAGTAGTAATTACACAACATTTGTACTGAGTCATAAAGAAATAAAAAAAAATTCCTGAATATAGAACGACAACATGCAAGTTTTTCGTTCCAAAGTAAGGCTTTTAATGGCAACTAGGTCATCACGAACTTATTAGCTTTCCTTATTTTTGTGACAAGTTTTTGTTATTCAATTGTAGGATCACACGAAAAATTAATTTTTCTATTACGTTTCATATTAAAGGATTGTAGTTACCCCTCATTATTGTCTGAACCGAGCGAAAAGGTCTAACAGACAAATACACATCGTGAACATCCCGCATTTCCCGAACATCCCGTAGTAAATGACAATCGGAAATGGTTAAACGAAATAAGAGAAGAAAGGACGCAAAAATCTTGCGTCAATAAATATAACAAAAATGCATAAGACAGTTTTACTCTAGTTCCGCAATATTTGTACAGCGTCTATAAAAAATGAGGAGCGTGTAGTTGAATATGTAACGACCAAATTTTTCCTGCGTCGACGGCTATAATTCTGGATTTTAATGTCTTTTCCGAATGGCACCGAGCGTTTTTCCCAAGGTTTCTTAAGTCACGGAGATCCACATGATTTACGTAATTTCAGGAACAATTTCCTGACGTAAAAGTCCCCGAGATGCCTAGTCAGTCACTTTTGTGTTCTTACGTAAAAATTTATCGCATGTAATAACTTTTTACGATTTCCTTTTTAATTTAACCAGTGAGTCATGACGATGTTCGTGTGAACACGAATTATGTTTTAATATGTAAAATGTAATTCAAATTGTTGAACTATTTTTTTTTTGTAATTGCTCTACATCCGTGATATTTTCAGTAAAGTATATGCAATTTACAGATAAATAGTTGTTAGCAATTCATTATCATACCTCACAGAATACAGACGTGAATTAGCAGCATTCGTCGTTGTTTTACATCCAGTTACCGAGAGTTCTGGTGGTCTACTGTATCCTATTCTTTTCTAGAAGGCTGGCAATGCACTGATGGCTCCATTTGGGTTACGACTGTCTTTTTACTGTTTTCTAATTACTGTATTCAAAAAAGATATTCAGGGCGTTGTCTACATTAATCACTTACAAGAGGAAACAGCCGCCATATTTCTTTTTGTTATAAAAAGGAAATCTATGACGGAAATTTGTTCAACTCGCTAGACGCTTATCACTGATCTTATCGGATCAAACCGGAGCCGGTCTGGAATTAATTAAATGCAACAAGTCTGGCGCCGGAGCCGCTCAGCGCCGGGCGGGCGCGCGCGTCTTTTACTGCTTTATCGAATTAAACAAGGCGACACGAAACCTCGTTCACCTATCACGAAGTTTCAATGAAATTATCGGAACTGAATATACTTCACAAAAGCTTAAAGAAATAATGCGATCGTTTCTTTTACGCTTCAATTTGCACAAAAAATGAGTTCTTTTTTAACATTTAGAGATGCATTCCATAAATGAGTGGGCTAGATCCAATAATACATATGGAACCGCTTTCGTTGCGCTTGCGACTGTAAAAAGTAATTTTGAGCTTTCGGGGATGTACAAACAACGGATCGGCTAATACGGCGCACTACATCACAGACGCGAGGCAATATAAGAAAGGAAAGAAAAAAAAACAACAAAGAGTATCGGCCGGGAGGAGGCCGGATCTCATTTAGACAAATCGCTCGTAGCGGTCAGGTCAGATACCAATAACAAGGGGACACGTGCTATTGTGCGCCGATGGCCGTCATTAGGCCGCTTCCGAGTCCGCGGTGCGCCGGCGCCTGGTGACGACGGCGCGGAGTTCCGTCGATCGCAGAACCCTTTATGATGAACCTGATGCCGATTCGGTTAGCCGCCTACGTCAACGGCCATCATCGAGGCCATACTGGTGCTTAGTTCATAGAAAATATACTTATAGTCTGTCCCGGTACCTACTAGACCAGAGTAGAAAAGTTAAGGCTCAAGCTCCTAATCTGAAACGAAAAGATCGCGGGAGGGCATTCCTCAATAATAGGTGATATAAGACCTGAAGCAACATGTCACGGGTTGGATACGAGAAATATTTTGAGGTTTTTAAAACAAAAATAATAGGAAGAATACAGATCTTGCTTTTTTTTTTTTTTTAATTTAATAGAAGATATCGATGTCGTAGTGTCGTAACATTCTATGTATCTTAATTTAGTTTTAAATTTACTTGAAGTTTTTGATAAAATTTTACTCGATTTGGATAGTTGGTTTGGTCAAGAAAATATCTTTAAATTCCTCCGGTATACATATATACGAGTCAGGTATGGTACAAACATTTTGAATGAGCTTTGTAATACTATACTTTAGGCATCATTAAAAAAAAAACTACATCGTTGCAGACAGCTCCCCATGTATCTATGTACGTACTCTATCATTTATGTAATACAGTAATTCTAGATACCTGTACGACGATTAATTTTTGCAGATGAAACATCTAATTAAACACTTAAACAGGAAGTTCATATGTGAAATCATAAATTATAAAATTAATAATTACATATAATGAAAGATTTTTATAACAAAGACGTAACCGCTTACCTAGTATATTTCATAAAAGCTTGTGGCAAGAAAACTTTTTTTCTAATCGATCTATTATATACCGTTATTGTTCAGTCTCTATAAAACATAGGACAACTTCTATAACAAATAAACCTTTCTCTACAAATGTACATACATGCTAAAAGTGGAAAGCACATCCAAATCTGTTAATGCATAGAGACAAACAGACGGCGATAAAAGGGATAGTTTCCGGTGGCAGCAGCTCTTTAGTCAAGCCGAGCTTCGTTGTTTATATTTGACGCGAGTACAAACCTCCCCATCGCCAAAACCGCGTTCTCTTTGTCGTCTCGCACCCCGTAGCCCGTAAATTAGTTGCAGTGTGTGGAGGAAACGCGCGTGAGTTGCCTTCAACATAAAATAATAGCAAAAGTATTGAGAAGTCGAAGAATATTTACAAATAAATTTATTGTAGGTAAATATTTACATAAAAAAAAGGTATTTCAAGATCTCGTTAAAAATTCTTCCGAGTTTTAGTTTATATCAAATTATTTGCATTGAAAATGTTTGTTGAATCAAATAATTGTTATATTTTATTCGCTTGTGATTTCAAATGTGATGACAAGAATCACGTGTAAGAAGTGTAGTTATTTAGCGCAATTGAAAAATTTCAACTTGGTGTAGATATCAACATAAATAAATCAACATTTTAAAGTTTCTAAAACAAAATCATAAATACGACGGCAAATTAATCAATCGTTTTTAAATGACATTAGTTTCTCATTTTAGAATAGATACAGGATCTCTACTAATAATGCTCTATAATTGAAGAAAAATCTAATAATAATTAAACAATTAAGGGAATAAACATCAGCATGGGGTTTTTTACAGCTCTATACGGCGGAGAAGCGACCGCTGCGCAGCTTGCGGTATTTAAATAAATATGGTGGAGCAAGGGCGAGGGGAGAGGGCGAGGGCGGGGCGGGGGCCGGCAGTACATAAACGTAGCAAAACTACGCCGCAGCACGGGCGCCGCAACGACCTGTAATCCCGTTCGCAGGCGATTAATCTTCGTTTCGCGGCCTCTCACGGGGTGGCCGAATTTGTGGCCGGCCCGCCCGCTCCGGCGGACGGCCGCGAGCGCCGGCGGAAAAACCCGAGCGCCCCACGAATATAAACGTATTTGCAAGATGAATATTTCAAGTGACGACATTGCTCTTTCTGTTCCAGTCGTTTGAAACTTAACTCGGTTGCATGGTGACTTCGCTCGCTGGGATGCCGATGTTTAACCATATTATGGGAAACACCTCTCTATTATGATCGGGAATATATATATATATATGTTTCATAACACATCGTACAGTTACAGAGGGTATGCGTGCACGAATATAGATAAGTTGGGCGGATTACAAATTCCACTATCGGAGGAGACAAAACGTAACATATGTTTTATTTTTATCCCTTTCATTCTAATGTATGTCTCATAAAAAATAATTAAGACATTTACGTCTGTATAATCGAACCCGGTATGTGTACGTAAAAGATTCGCGTATTTAAATACCTAATACAGAATAAAAATTATGGGAAGAAATATAGGTAATGCTACTTCACGTCATGAGCGTACAATAAGGAGAATAAAACGAATTTAATTCATTTAAAAGTAAAGGGATAAGTCGACGATTTAATATGTAAACAACTGAAAGACATTTTAACAATGATAAGGTTGGAATTTAGTCCCTTACATAATAAAAAAAAAAGTGTAAACTGGATCAGGAGGAAAACTGTCCAACTACATTAATATAAAAATTCGAACTATATGATCAGAGCGTAACATGTCGCAGTAAAGCTTACAGCAGCCCTTCAACATTATTTTGACGCAGTAAACCCGGTTCCGGTTGGTCAATTATTATTATTGATTTGGACAATCGGCCGCTTTGAATTTATTATTAGACGTTGACAAACTATTGGAGCAATATCAGTCCGTATAAGTCGTGCCCCAAACAAAACCAATTTCGTATTAAATGTTTCCACGAAATCCATATATTGCTATATATTTATATTGAACGATTTCATGGAAATGACCAATAATTCGTCTGTATAGTTCACCTGGCAAAATACGCTTCCCAATACATTACTCGACTGAAAAGTGAACTAGAACTACTTAGAAACCATGAATTTAGGAGAAAAGGCATTGTAAATAATATGTTTTGTATTTTCAATGGTCCGTATGAACGTATTATATATGTATGCATGTATATTACTCGTATAGTAATATATTTTTGAATTCTTATCATATATGTTATTGAAATAAGCATTCTTATTTAACGTATTAAGAGTGCATAAGGATAAACTTTAAAAGAAAATATTTTTTTAAAACAAGCTTATATAAAAAAGTGAACTAAAAAAAAACAAAAAAATAATTTGACGTATACGTAGATATAATTTGTACGCAAAAGCTTGTTTCAAAATTTTTTATTTACTTTTAATATATTTTATACTTTTTTAATTTAAAATCTTTTGAAATTATTAGTAATATTAAAAGAACAGATCCTGGACACTAAATGGGGATACAGTTCTAGTTAAGACAAATCTAACTAACCTAAACACGACAGTTATGTCGTGTAATCGAGGAGATGCTCATTTTGAAGATATCGTCATCAATGGCCACCTTCAAGATCCATCATCAGATTAGCTTGATCATCATATTACATCGGCACCGAACTGTGCCAAATTTCATCTTAATCGGATACTAGGAAGTGATCGAAAAATGGTTTGCGAATTTAAAGACAACTTACTTACGACCATTGAAAATTGAATAAAAGCTTGTAAAAAGGAAAAAAATATATTTAAACGTTTTTAATTTAAACATTTGTTTTCGGCTCAATGGTGAGAATGGCGTACGCACATAGAATGCGGCCGGACTGCCGGCATGAAAAGGTACTAAACGAAATTCAATGTCGATGTTAATCGCGCGTCAAACAGCGGAGAGTTTCCTTTTAATTGTTTTCGTAAATAATAAATAGCCATCGGTGGTGACGCGTGAAGCGTTAATGAGTTTATTTGAATACAAGACGGCGCACGCGACGCCCCCGCCCGCCCGCCTAATGTTACGCTCGCGTTACTCTGACAACTTCCACCTTTTACCAAATTGTATTTTCGTGTACGGCCGAGTTTTCTTTATAAATATTGTTATTACGAGTGCGACATCGTGACAGGTGCTAATGCGTCGGCGGCGACCCCCGCGCCGCCGAACAATGCGCGCGGCGCGGCCCGCCCGCGATCATCGATCACTCCACGCTTGTCGGTCGTTTCCCGGCTGTACGTTTTTAGTACGTTGACTTTTGACAGCACTAGAAATGGAATTTGAAACGAGATTGAAAGAAGACTTTTCGAACCGTAGGCGCAGGCGAGTCAAAGGCTAAATGGATCGACGGCGCTTTGCGAAATGGAGACAAAAATAAAACAACGCATTTTGTGAAATCCACGATTGTTTTTAAGTTTATCCATCTGCGAAGTGCATAGTGTAATACAGTAAGTACAATGTGATAAGAATTAAGGAGATTACGAAAAATATTTTTTATTAATTATTAATTAAACTTATTCGGAGAAGGCTAGAGATCACAACATCTATAACTATGCACAATGAATAATAACTTTTAAATACGAAATTTTTTTTAGAATGGTTGGATAATTAATGTTATTACTCTGAACAGACATATTGTTAAGGAAAATATTCTAAAAATTACACTATCAATACGAAATGATGAACATTCACTCAAAAATATAAGAAATTTGTGATATAACATTGAACAAACAAAAAAAAAACTCATTGCAAGGTGCGGCGGCGGGGTCGATTTATTTGTAGTCATTCGTCAGCATGCATATTTACGCCAACTCCACACGGCGGGCGTGTTACACCGAATATGCGCCCGAGTTTACGTCTCACCGCCGTTCCGGCTGCCTTATGAGACATTGCTCTGGGGCAAGGGACCCTTAAGTTCTTGAAACCTCGCCGTAGTTCTACAAAATTGGACCCTAAACGTGCACGTAGTAGGACTCAAAATCTGTTAAGGCATTAAACCAATGGACTCGTAAACAAGACTGGGCCTTCATTTGTTTATTAAACATCCAGCGCTCGGCGAGGTGCGAGTCGGTAATGGCGCGCAAGACTTTGTCACGGCCGCTTTCCCCCGAAATTAAATCATAATGATGATGCCTACCTTCCACGATGCCCGAAGGTTTCGGCTGCGTGCCGTCTCGTTATAAGGGCGGAATTAGTACGTTTACCATCTACGCTATAGCACTATGCATATGTCGTCAGTCTTAAGCAAGACTAAATGACGATATTTAGAAAAATAATATTTCAAGACGTACCTGTGTACGAGAAAAGAATATAAAAAATTTGTTGATAATTTTAGGGTGTTGTAACTCTTCTTAAACGTTAATATGAAAATACCGATTTAAAAACATAAGAGATAAGAATTGACACGAATCCACTAGTAAACTTTTCATTCTTTTTACGAAATTTTACAAAATTCGAGCTGGATTTTTTTTAACAAGTTCCTTCAATTTTAGAAGAAACGAATGTGTCAATAGCGGTAATTAAGACCTACACGTCTGTCTGTATACGATTTTCTTCATCTACAGCGCACGTCAAAAATTGCGTTTTTAACTCGCTACAGATCTCACGGGCCCTTAGCTTCGAGACGGATAGGTCCCTTTAAAAGGCCCCCGACGGAATCCCATTTGTCTAAGTAATGAGAAAACGCCGGCTCACAGTGGAACGATCTTTGGCGAAATAACTCAGTCGTGTGGCTTTTACGGCTGTTCGTGATCTTAAGGAGTACATACGTTTTCACGGCCGTAAAACAGGGCTGTTCTTGTCTATGAGATGTGTTGTTCGGATGGTTAATTTTTTTTAACAAACGCCAGCGAAACGGAAAGCAAGGGTTATAAAACAAATTTCGTCCATACGCAGGTTCCCTTTGTTTGTGCGATCGCTCATGAACTATTAAGATCGTAGCCGCGATAGAGTGGTCAATTGCTATTAGTATATTATACTATATTTGTTGTATAAATGTTAAAGTAAACAAGATATGTAAACAATATATACAAAATAATAAAAAAAGAGCAAATTACAAGTCCTCAAATATTTTCTCTATGTTTATATCTTGTTTCTTTATTGGAGCTTCTACACGTTTATCATATTACCGGAAGTGAACTTAGATGTTACGACGATACGCCCTGCAGTTTCAGTCGCGTGGTATACTATCTTTACTGTTCATTCATAGTTGTCCCGTTCCCTTACATAGGTGCATCTATTAATTATCATAGCGCTTGTTTCAGTACCGTTACCGCTCACGGTCTGATGTCGACCCCGTTCTCGTTCTTTGTTCTAATTCTTTTCTGGATTACCGGTTCAACTACCGGTCTATAGATGTTCCTATCGATAACCGAGTATCCCGCTATTAGACTTCTGAAATGAATTTCCTATGACATTTTGTTGTTGGGTGATTACTTTAGCGCTGTGGTAATTCGCATACTGATACCACTTTGTCTCGTCTGCATTACTATCGAATGTGGCAAAGTAAATTTTACATTACATAAACCTTCAAAAAAAAATAATAACTCAAATTTTATTAATTCGGATGACCATAAAAGGACATCCGTAATAAAGTGATCGACATCCGTCAAGTGGTTTAAGAGTTGGCTGGTACAAAGAAATACTATAATCTTTATAAATGTACTAGTTTTATGCCACGGCTCCGCTCGCGCAGACATGAAATTAATTCCTTCATCTTGTATATCGCGCTACTACGAAATGGAGATCCCGATCGCAAACCTGTTCTCGATTCTGATCCTGTCCCTGCTCTCGTTGTCAATTTCATTTATTCTCAATTCCGATTGCAATCCCACTTTTGATTAATTTCGACCCCAGTCCCGTTCTCAATTACGGTTCCGATCTTGCTTTCGATTCTGATCCTGGACCCGTTCTTGATTCTGCTATCCAGAATCGTGAAGCGATTTTACAAAAGAATTTGCGTAAAATCCGTTCATAGTGATCTTCTACGTTCCGAAAAGAGTAACTATGTCAAATTTCAAGTCAATCGAACTTATAATATATATATATCCATAGACAAAAATAGCCCGTGATAGCTTCAACCGCATAGACATAGCACCAATGCCGGGTACTATAGCCTATTTTTGCTACCATGCAGGCTGTCCCTGAAACTTCCCGCTATGATATTAATTTATGTGTTTTAGAACACCTTAAATTCAAAAATACCTTAACTTCAAAATTCCTTAAGTTCAAAAAGTCGTCTCAAAGCTCAAAGACTTGGCCATTCCAGAAAAGTTTTTGCTAATTCTTCAAACTCAATCTTCAAAAATTAGCGAGTGGTTTGTACGTTAATATTTAAAATATGCTTATAAAATGATCTCAATAATGATGTTTCTTCATCGAATTGATGAAACTATATTTTTTTTAATTTTCAATCCGCTATAACTTTTGAATAGGTCACCCAATTTTCACGCGGTTAATAGCAATCAATGCAGTGTTTTGCGAGTCCTATAAACAATTTGTAAACGAATATTTATCAGATAAAAAAATTACGGATTTTTTTTGAGAAAAACATTTTTTTTTAATTTTTCGTTCCCGATATTTCACGAACAAATTAACCGATTTTGTTCCGCCACACAGCGACCGATGTGGTTTTTTGATGTTAAGAGCTGATTTTTGGAATCGATCGGTAAAGCTGTTTGAAAGTTATTCCAAAAAAAACACATTTAAAAATTTTTACGTAGTTTTATGAAATTTCTTAAAATCTACCGGTCCCAATTTGTTCAAATTTTCAGGAAATCTAAGTTTGATGGAACTCTTTGGAATTTTGTTCCAATCGGTCAAGCCGTTCGAAAGTTATAAGAGGTTTACATATTTACACACACACTTTTACACATTTACTCACACACACGCACGCATGCACGAGAGAAAGAGAGAGAGAGACATACAGTCATAGTGACACCCTCGCGGGAACCGTCAAAATAGCTTCCTAGAACCTCAAAACGTCGAGATCTAATGAAAACTCGATTTTCGAAAAACAGGATAAAACCAATAACTTCGCGATTTTCGAAAATTTTTAATTTTTTTAACGGGGAGTTAAAATATACTCTAGTGGTTAAGGTTAATGTAGCTTCTTATTAATGAGGGATTTTTTAGAATCGACAATGTAATTGAAAATTATGTCTTAAAAAAAGAACTTACAAACTTTACTTCTTTAGGTATCTATTTACAATAGATAAAAAATTAATCGAGGGTAATTTTCGCTCACATGGAAATATTTTTCGTCACACGAAAATTAGATTTTCGATAATTACAATTTTTTGATACAGATTTCTACTCAAAATACATGTTAAAACACGGTAGCTAAATGTTGTTCTGTTTCTTTTCGTGTATCATACATTCTTCTTTGAGCTATATACAAACTTTCCCCCGATGACGCTCAGTCTCGTTCTCGGTCCCACTTTTAATTTCGATACCAGTCCCGCTCGTGATTGCGATCGCGGCTTCAATTTAGAACTCGATTCTGAACGAATTATCCCAAAAGAACATGCATTCTTATATTGAAAATATTTACAACCCCTAAAATATTGATCTTTCTGTGGATATTGCAGTTATCAATAGCCAATCAATGTAAAACGGTGAGAAATTTATTTAATATTCACGCAGGCACAAGAGTGGACAAAAGTTAGCTTATACTAAAAACCTAACTAAACAACGTACTTCTCTCTACTAAGAACAGAATCATGTAAATCGGACTAGATGATTTGAAGCACTCAAATGAACAGATAGACAGAGCGACGTTGTATGTTATAAGAAAAAATATAAAAATGAACTGCCACTTTGGCACGAAATCTGTTTATGCAATATAAAAAGTGTATTGACAGATTTATTGGAACAGACAACGCACACCCAAGTTACTACGAAAAAAACACAAGCATTAATTTGAGAATGAGGTAAAAAATATTTGATTTTTAACCAATTTCCTAAGAAGTTGATTAAAAAATACACTGCACTGTATAATATTTATAAAATGTGGAAAATTACTATCACATTTTATTTGATAAACATTAGTACTGCATGAAGATTTTTCTCGTCAATTTTCAATTTTTTATTACAAGTTTATTTTCATAAACGGACAGATAGTGTTTTAGACTTTTATTGAAGCTTGTTTAAGAAAGAAAATATTCCTCCATACACAATTTCCACATGATTTTGTTGGTATAAGCAAAGCACACCAGGACAGATTTCAAGAGGTGCATTTTCGTCTAACATGATCGACACACATCATCGTAGTTCAGCAGCTTTGCAGAAATACCTACAAAATCACAGAAATGTTCTCTTGAATCACTCTAGTTATTAGCGAAAGCTGCATCGAAATCCTTGTAACAGTTTTTGAGATCAACCTATTACACACTGAGATACAAACGGAGACGTCTATTTTTAATGTAAATTACCATAATTATCATAACCATTACATATCGAATGGCAAAAGATTTTTTTAATTATTTTTGGACTAGAACAGTGATTTTCATAAAAATATACCACATCTTCAATCCTAACATATCAACATTTTTCATGTAGAAACATGTCTATTTTGATATGCTTATAAGGTTTATTTTTCGTTTAATTTTTTTTTATTAATTGCGGTGTCCCGTACTCTGATTTAGGACTAAATTTCCAAATCCGATTTATTGTTACGTATAATATTGAATCGATATTAACAGTTCAGCTCGGCTCGAGGCTACGCTCTTTCGTGTTAAATTAATCCTCGACACAATAAGTGTTGTCGCTATCTTCCCCGGAATCGTTTGTGAGCGATGTTATTCATTCGTTTCAGGCGTTCGTCGGTCGCGGGCGGGGCGCGCGGGGGCGGGTGGGCCGCCCCCCGCCCCGCCCGCCCAGCCCGCGCCGACGTCCCGATGCCGTTATGAATGCGGCATCACACGGCGCGACACCGCTCACAGTTTAGTTTTGACGCCTTGTACGAGGAAAATTGACGTGTTATTTTGTTTAGGCACGCGTCGTCTTCGATGCGCCCGCATTTGGAAGTGAAATGTGACATCTGTGTTGTTTGTATACAAACAAAGATAAACATCATCGGCGTCCGCTCGAATTTATCAAAATCGAAACGTGTCATAGTCGAGTGTGGTTTTCATTGAGGAAAATGAGATTGATTTCATGTACAATATTTATTAAATGATATGTTTACAATATTTGCGGATGTTCCAATAAAAAATAGTAAAAATTAAAAAAAAAACATCGAAAATAGTCAATTTTGATTAAAAAATTAAGTAACAATCATGATGAAAGTAGTCTTTATGGTGCAATAAGCTTTTACCAAAATTTCGCCTGATTAAGCGCCAAAAATTTATAAAACAGAAAAAAATATATTTGGACCATTTTTTAAGTTTGTAATTTTACAGTGGTACGAACGTAGTTAAAAAGGCACTTTTAAAATAAAAAAAAAATTACCAACACAGCCATGTTGAATTTGTTGCTTTATTCAACAACAAAAGTTCTCAAATTATTAATCAAGGCATTAGCTATTTTACAACAATTTGTTTTTATTTATAAATTGTTGTAAATACTTCTATTACTACGAAAAATAAGCAATAAAATATATTTTTAAATAATGCTTATATTTAATTAATTTGCAAAAGTTTGACTATAATGTCTGAAACCATATTGAAATATAGATAACGATTTTAAGGTCAGATAAATAACACAATGAATTAGTCTATTTTAGTAGGTAAGACTGTAACATTTCTGATATTATAATTTGTAGTAGTCTAACGTCGGCAAGAAGGAACTACACAATAGCAATTTCATTTATTTTTTTCGTTGAAACCTATCAATTCTTTCTTAGGTCAAGGAAATGAGAAAAGTGTAACTGAATTTTTTGGAGGCATGATATTTTTATTTACATGATATAGACTGACAACTCCTAAACAACACGGGTTCGTTCTCTCGGCTGGTGGATGTCAAAAATGAAAGTCAACTGCCATGGATCCACAACCAATGAGAGTGCCAGACCACTGAGAGATCATTGTAGTGTCATAAGGCAACGCAGCACCGTGCAGTCCGCAGTAGTTGTGATGATCTTTTCGTGTCTCCTTGAAATACAATAGTGGCTGCCTGGTCGATTACCGTGCCGGGCACCCTACGACCAACGCCCCTATATTCCTATATATTGCCTAAACTAAGTGCATTTCCCCGGGTTGTGTCGTCACACATACTAAAAATTGCGGTTGCACCGCCCGCGCTGTCGTCCTATTGACGCGCTAGGTCAGAGTTCACCAGCAACATTATATTGTGATATTTTCTGCGAGTAAAGTCGCGCTTGCACAAAGTCAGTGTAAATTTTTCATAGCTTAATTTAGGTATTTTGCATTGTTTTGCATTCCCTGAAAGAGTGCCCTTACTTATAATGATTTAACAAACCTTGGAAAATCCGTTACAAGAATATGAAAAGGTGAAATATATCTTGAATAAACATAATCTATACATAATACGTATGTTGACATTATTTTCATATCAGACGATTACATAAAAACTTGCTATATCTATACATACACGGCTCTTGTAAAATAAGTAATTGAGCACAAAACCAGAAGCCAACGTGAAAACAATGCCCTTTAATTAAAAAAGGGCCTCTCGGCGAAAGCTCAAAGTTGGTAATTTGAAACGATCTAATTAGCATTTCTTTTCAATACGTTACTTCACAATTTTCATTTAAGGTTGGTTTCGCCTCGTTGGGAAAATTGTCGAAGTCAAATGTGTTGTGATTTATTGTCGTACTTTCACCACAGCGGTTTTTAATGCTTATAGTATTGAAAAGTTTACATTATAAACTTTTCAATATTTATTTCCGACTTATTTTCCATGAAACAATAACACAGAATACATATTAACGATAAATAGATTTTTTCCGCAAATTGATGCACATAAACAATTCTATTAATTAGCTTTCAAAATTCTAACAAAAAAAAAGGCGAAAACAATGAGTCGAGAAGGTGCCGCCATAAAAAACTTATTAAAACATTATGCGATATTACGTCTAAAACTTTAAAGGTCGCACGGCGAAACGTAAATTCTCCCTTCCCGTATTCAATTAGCCGCCATGATTAAATTTTTACGCATCTATTAATTTTTCACCCCACAAACGTGCCCCCCCCGGAGGTGATTTCCGTCACTTTTGCGGGCTTTATTATTAACCTTTTGTCGATAGGGGCCTCACCTTACACCTGGGTTTTATACGCGAATTTAATGGCCGAAATATGTTTAATAATTTTAGCCCGCTTCTCGGCGTTTACGATCTCGTTTACGTTTCCCAAAAGTTGCCCGGTCGGAGCCGTCGTTTAAAATATTACTGAAGTATTTGGGTTTTAAATAAACTTCGCCTAATTACGTGACTGAAACGTTCGAAAAACAATATCGCAAATTGACCGGCCTAGAAACTACGCAGAGGGACAGAGTACTTCATTAGTTAATTTTTATTAATGAGTCTTTCGCGATTTATGAGGATGTCTAAATTGAAAATAAAGGTGTATGCATATTATATGACACAAAAAAAAAAACAAGGGAAGATAAGTAATTTCGAACATCAATTACTTAATAATTACAGTACGCGATTTTTAGAATACAAAAGCTTTGACAACCAGCGACCGCTATTTCACAAAACTATATTTGTAGACGCGTTACTATGAGTTAATACAATTCTACAGGTGGTCTCTTTGTATCGACAAGCGTTTCTTATTTTAAGTTTCATTAATTGGACACAAAGCATTATTAATCTTTAGTGTAACAGTTTATTTCAAATTAAGTCTTCAATCTAAAGCAAAATTGAGTAACTTACGAATAAAATAAAATAACTTACGAAGCGACGTCTTTACGTATACTTTAGAACTTCCAGTATTCAAATACGGTCATTATGTACGCAAAAGAGAAAAAATCATACATGTTGTACTCTTTTTATACATCTACGTGTGTACACGACGTCGCCGGGGCACGGCGCACATTTATCTCCTACGAGGGTGCGCACGAATAAACCTAAACAAGTAGTAGTAACAAGGTGTTTTTAGAAATCAGTTTGTGTTCCGCGAGTCGCGCTGCGCCGGCGGCCGAGTGCTAACATAAATCTAGCCGCGCCGGCGCCCGCGACGGCCGCCCCGCGGGGAACGCGTGTGGAGTAATTGCCGGCGTACGGGCGAGCGCCCGCGCCGCTACAACATTAACTATTAAATTCGTTGCATAATAAACCTCGCATTACGAACCGCCGTAATACGTCGGACGGTTCCTTTCTCGTTGCGATCGCTCCGTCGTTCCCAAACCCTCGAAGAATACTGGCTACTGGCTTACCGTCATGTTCATTCGTGAAGGTTTTCGATTTCATTTACATTTTTAATATTTTACCTTCTCGGCTCGGAGCTTTATGAAAGAAACAGTGGAAGAATATTATTTATGAGCGTCGAACGAACTACGTAGGTATATATAGTCGGCGAGCGGGCCGGGTGCGCCTGCGCCGCGGTACCGACGGTCGGTCGTACCGACGAGTCGTTGCACACGTGCTCGGGGGCGTCGGTAACCGACGCCCCCGAGCACGTGTGCAACGACTCGATTGTATACGTTCGAATTGCGACCGAAATAAGCATACTTCTCCGAGACGCAGGAGTCCACACGAATTCTCCGGCGACTCGAAACTTCTTAAAAGGTAAAGTCTCGGAATTTCCTCAGGTGTCTGAAAATGCTCTCTTTGTTTTCGGCAGTGAGCGGGCCCTCTCGAGGCCGTCGCTCCGGAGTCCCGAACCCCACTTGACACGCTTCATTTTTACCTTTCTTTGAGAGATGAAACTGGAGCGCGGCGCCGGCGCCCGCACCGCGCATAATTCGCGGTGCCACGCACGCCGCGCCCCGCCCGATACTCGTGGTAATTGTGCTGATGACCCAAATGTCAAGTGACGTTTTGAAACGTTATATTTTTCAATAGAGTCCTTTTTATAAGAATTTTTATTTACGACTTGTTTATTTGGTAAGTACGTATGCTTAGTTTGACTTTCTCAAGTCAATTTTGAAGAATATCTTCTTAGTTTAATAAGTAAGTTTAAATTTTGTAGTTATTGGATTCTCGTTACAATATATATATATATATATATATATATATTCATAGAATCATAGAAAAGGCATAAACATAAAAACGTCAAAAACCACGGATTTTTAACTTTGTACAAAATATTGGTGATGGTAAGAAAACACAGTTCAATTATGACGTGATAATGAGAAAAAAATTATTCGCCTGCTTGCAAATGATCGCCTAAACGAGTAATGAAGCCCACTTAAAATTATGTTCAGTTTTCATAAGCAAATATAATTTTTATCACAACTTAACATTTCGACCAGAATCTGTCTTTTTATATTTATTTTAAGACTTATTACGCATTAAAAATGCGTTTTACAGCTTGTTAAAAATAATAAATAATAACGGTTTGACACTACTAAATATGCGATACTAATTTAGTCTAAGGTGTAGCCTGAAAATCTGTTTGCCAAATAATAATGAAATAAATATTGCAACTATAAACTTCTTGCGATGAGTTTATGAAGTTCGGGCACTAATTTTGAATTTATATTCAAAGCGCTAATTACTTCATTTTTTTCAGTGAGTATATTTTGGTTTTCGTTTTTAATGAGAGATGAAACATTTTTATATTACTGCAATGCCTTTATTATCCAAATGTATTTATAAATTTTAGCGATACTCATAAGCAGACGTGATTCTCGAAAATAAGAGAAAAAGTAAAGAAAACGTCGATATGATAACACGTATGCACCTCTACACTTTCCCAGAGAAACGGCACAAATTGCATCTAAATTACTGCATCGGCACGGAACGCCGCGGCGCACCAGCGGCGGTGGCCGTGGCAATGCACTTTCGCTGACCCCTCGTCTCCTCCCGCGGAGGCCCTCTCTTTCGCTCCGACGACTTTCGCCGCGGTCCGTCCCTGTCGCTCCAGACATGCGAGTGCGCTTCCCGGGTACTCGGGGTAATAGCGGCGTGAGCGGCCGCGCCGGCGCGGAACGGGTTTATCGACTACTTCCACGATTATTAAGCCGAGATCTCACTGTGTCAAATCGATGAGGGTCGGCTCGTTTGTGCCGCCGCAGACGCGTGGAACATCGAGTCACAGGAGAGAAATTATTGAAAAACTCACGATTTTTAAAACTTTCTTAAAGTTCAATGACGACGTAGTCCATAAGTTAGCTCTGCGAGAAGAGTGGTTCATTATAGTATTAAAAATCCGGGAATCTCAAACGACGAAGATACTAACGATTTCGTTCAAGTAACATCGAACTTATATGCCGTTTTGCAACGTGCGTAAATTTAAATTATGAGAGGGAACGTTTCCCGATTTACTGGCGCGTTTTTATACCAAAACGGATTCTCCTTCGCAAGGAACAATCGGGCAATGAAACAAATACGAAAACGTAAAACGTAATCTCATTCGAAACCGTGAACACGCTTCGAGAGTGTCCGCGAATCGTCGAACAGGATTTCGTGAAATAACAGCGCCGAGTCGGCTCGGAGAAGTCGGCCGTGATTGAAGCGCACGCTGATGTCGCCTAACGACCGCGCGGCCCGCGGCCGACGTGAATGTTTCATTAAAAACGGGCGACGACGCACCGCCATTATGTGCCTCGGGCGCCCGCAGCGGCACCGCACTGCACGGGGTTGAGGCACAGTTTGTGGGAAGATCATTTAAGTTCAGCACGATTAATAATCGTCATATTTATATGTACAATTGAACACTACAATACAATTTTGGGTTGGTTTTGAACAGATTTTTATTAATTATTCTTGAAAAACAGCAGAATAAATTTTCTTTTAAAAGCAATGCCGTTCGATTATCGAACAAATCAGTCAATCAATTTCAGTTTCATTTTCACAGTTACATTTATAGTTTATCTCCAGGTGGAAAATGCTCTCAGTACGTGTCATGAAGCTGCGATGGCAAGAACTTCGACGGTATACCCTTTTATAAAATGCACACTCATAAAGTTTCAGCAGAGATTTTTCGCGATTTTTTTTACGAAACCGATGCAAAATATTGACACTGATCAATAGATATAGAAAATCTGCATTTTCACTGCAAACAAGTCATCCTTAACGATATAAGGGTAATTTTGTAGACGAAAAAAATTAAGATTTAAAAGTGGAATGAAATTAAACTGAATGTTTAAAAATAATAAAAATGTAAACAATAATAAAACAATTAATTACCTATGCAATAAAATTACACAATAAATGAAAGAAAAACAACCAGACTTCAGTATCAATAAGTAAAAATGAAAATAAAAAATGATAACGGCATGGTTAAGAGTAATTGTTGGACCGTCCAAAGTAGAACACTTACGCTGAAACGTGAAAAATACAAAAAAAATGACTCATGTGACTGGAGTGCAATGCCAAATGAAACATCGTTTTATTCGGACACAGTTCACGCTTGACTCGTATTTTTTCGAATAACTCTCCAGCCGCCTCTATATATAAATATTCACGGCATAAGAAAGTAACACATTCGTGTGAAGAAACTATCCTTGCCTCGGGCGCCGAGGACGCCTCGAGATACTGATGTTCCGACTTTCCTATGAAAAATTTAGGCCGATATTCGTTAGTAGCACTCCCGCGGGGAAGATGCTCTAGGCCTGAAAGCCTCCGGCGTATGGGATGTAGAACGCGTGTAAGTGCGTGTTCCGCGTCACGCCGTTCTGGGGCTTAAAGTTATCGCTATTGGATCGTCATTCGCTCGCGGGCGGCGCGTCAGGCGCGAGCGCGGCCGACAGCATTCCATCGCACAATGAGTAATTTAAAAATTCAAATACTCGTCGAGCCGAGACAGAGGCGAGCCGTCCTCGGGGCGCCGGCTGCAGTGGAGCGCGCGCGCACACCGTATTAGCCGTGTAATGAAACGTACCTACCGTTGCTTCAGATATATGTACAATTTTTGGGATATTGATATCACCTTAATTTTATAATATGTAAAACTAAGTACAAAAGTAGAATAGCATTGATTGGCTTCATTGAAGTCTGTGACGCATTATAGTAACTAGTTTGGCAGCTCGATGAGGATATGTCAGTACATATCCTCATTATACATATTAGTATATGTATGACACACATAAAGGAACATTCGTCCGCAACCCGACGAGCAGTTTATGAATGTGATTATAAAGTTTATAAAAACACCTTATTATTTTAAGTGAGCAATTCTCGTACAAATATTGGTATCTTAGAAACGGCCCTAACGATGTTCATGTGAACTTCTATTTTTACAAAGTTTTGCTTTTCAAGTTTATATATATATAAGCGTCTTCCTCGTAGATCGATATGCAAACATAGGCAGTGTAAAAGTGCAGTGTGATCGATAGCAGCCCGTAAACAAAGCGATAGGAAGAGAGCGCACACTCCGCCTCTGACGGCCACTAATTGGTAAACATTGCAGCCGGGGCGGCCCCACCCCGGGGATGCCTCTAGTTTAAAACGAAATTCTTTCTGCTCATATTTTCATTTGTTGCTCCCCCGAGGCAGCTCTCGAATACCGGAAAAGGTATTCGATTGCTATTCAATATTCACATGTGTCTATGTAAGCAATGTAGAGCGTGTGGTCGTCCACAAACAGAAGTGTACAGTTGATACTTGACAGATAGGTGACAATAAATGTCTTTTATTTAAATAAAAAACATTTAAGGAGTTTATATATATATATATATTGTTGCGTCAAATTTTTACGACCCCACTGATGAAATAAACCCACTTATAATCCTTATGTTTTAAGTTGAGAGGATTGGGCCTTCTTCTGGCTCGATATGGATTGGATGGCTTAGCGATTATTGTCACCAATACGGCTTGCTGGTTGCAAAATCGACGACTTAACATGCTCTTGGAGGCGCAGCGGGAATATAATCAATGCAACGTATTTGAAAAAGTCATCGGTCAATCCGTTCGTGGTTGAGATTTGAACACGTTCCTAATCATTTGTAAGCAGCAATATTGACACCCTACCACTACCGATCGTTTAAGTCATGTGCCACGGATGACTGGTACACGAGACCGACCGATATGTTCCGACCTCTATTTGTATGCTTCTTAAATACTGGACATATATAGTTGTAGGAAACAAAGAAAAAAAAAGAACCTAGAAAACAATATTTATTTTTCTATAAATATAAGGCACATACATTATCAATATCAGTAATTTTACTTTTTTGGTGAATTATATCATCGCGCTGTCATTAAATTCATAACCAGACAGGGCAAAAACACCAAAAATGTGTTAAAGATGAAATCAACGGTGTTTACGGGAGCTTATTTCTTCGTTATAGACTATTATAAAGTCGTGGAGTGAAGTTAAACGTGAGAGGCTAAGTATCGAAGACGATTCTCGAGCCGGCCGGCTTATAGAAGCCTTTTCACAGGAAACTGAACGAAAAGTGGTGAAAATAATATTAGAAGACGGCCGGATGAAGGATTTGACCTTTTAGTTGATTTAATAATTGAGAAAATTGATATTTCCATCGTATCAAATTCATATGACACAAGCAACCCCGACACAACTGACGCGGATACTGATGCCACATCAGAAGTAAGCGAGACTGGAATGCTGTTCGCGGTTTTCGGAGCTGCGTGGAGACAATCCTGATGCAATCATCAAAAAAAATTTTACTTGGAATGAAACCTAGGTTTAACAATATGATATTGAAAACAAGTAAGAGTCGATACAGTGGAATATTAAAGCAGCGTCTCATCACAAAAAAAATCTAGTTCGTTCCTATAGCTGAGAAATTCATGGACATTATCTTTTAGGATTATCAGGAGATGTTGACAGTATAAATAAAGATGTTATTATTATGGAAATGTACTATGCCAATATTCTACAGCAATTCAAAGCAACCGTTAATAAAAAAGGAAAGGAAAATTGGACAGAAATGTGCTGCTTCTGCATGATAACACTTCAGGTCATAATACTGCAAAGATTATAGTGTATAAATGCGGGTTTTAAAAAATCATGAACCACTCGTCATACAATCTAAGCTTGTCCCCTAGTGATTACTTCTCATTTTCAAATCTGATAAAATATGTTTAGAAGAAAATACTATGGTTATGAAGCAGACGGCTGTGATCGAAAATTTCGACATACAGAATGAAAACTACTTTTGCGTGGCCTTAAAAAGAATAATTGATAGATGTAGTAAATACATTGAGATACGGGTGAACTAAATAAATAAAAACTATATCCGCATTTCTTTGTTTTCATATCTGTACTGAGAAATTATTGAACTCCTCTCGTACCAATATAAATAAAATTTTAAATGCCAAATTTCGTCCCAATAGAAATTAAAAAACGAGTAATGCAAATATGAAATGGACATAAAAATAAAGTTGGATCCTATCAAGGACGAAATGACTAAGGACATTTGTTTGGTGTTTTGGAGGACACGTTACGCCGTCGGTTTAAAAAGTCACCATCATATTGATGACAACGGTCGTCAGCTGCCTGTCTGACATTACTTACTGATTGAGCGTGGAATACTAAAGATTCAAGGTCCCCAATCTGAAATATAGAGATTGTGAAAAAGTACTATACGTAATCAGTAGGGCGATCAAAAATTGCGCAACAACAACATTAAAATGCCGATCGTAACTTTAAAATTGAGCACAAAACAACAGAAATAAACGTGTCCCATTATTAATCAGATTAAAGTTCAACCAAAATGTGGGCGTACCAAAACTGAAGCATGATTAAAAAAAAATGTACGAAAGCACGTAACTTCGTAGTTGATGAAACCATGTTCGTAATTAGCGCTCGTGGGCTCGAGTGGCAGCCGAGAGAGCGCGCGCGCCGAAGCTCTGCAGCGCCCGCGGATATCAATTTGATTTTAAACTTTAAAAAAAAACAACATAATAAAACCGGAATACCTATAATTCACCAAATTAATTAAATAAAAGAATATTAATTAGTAGCAACGTTGGTTGTATTTATGTTTCTAACTCGTTTCATTTAATTCTAAGCACGTATAAATAATGTTTACTTATCTTTTATAAATGAGCAGCGTATAACCGTAATTAAAATAATATAGACTTGCCAAAATTTTATGAAGTTAGGTTCCCTGTTGTCCTAATTTTTTTGGTTACTTATTAAAACGAAATATAACTATATATAAATTTTTTGGAATCTTACTAAATCATATTTTATTTAAATTAAAACGAAATTGTTGCGGATACGTATTGTTCGGTGTTTATAGCTATAGAACTAAAACGTCTCAGATGCGATTCACACACAATTGTGTGTAAATATTTTTTTTTTGTCCATCTGTCTGTAATCTCTAGAGCTGCTACCGAATTATATACCTCAGTGCCTAAAGCGAGTCTTTGAACAGTGAAAGTTGCCATTGGACCACGTCCAGCATGTCTATGCTTTACTCTTGATCTCATGAACAAGTTCAGAGTTACCTAACGTGCAATGGAAAGAGCCATCGCTCGTAGTTTCTCTGCGAAGCAAATTCCGAAATGAAATATGCATCAATAGCTGAAACGCATAGAACATCTGGGACGTAACACATAGGGAGAAGCCTCGAAAAAATTAACCGTGTGAGCTACGACTACATGCACTCCTGCTACAAATAGTGGCAAAAACAAAGAAATACAAAATATTGAAATATGTCCTAAATAAAAGTAAAATTATGATTTTGTTAGTTTTAAATTGTTTAAACCTATTGTTGAAATATTGAAAGAATTCTATTATATCACACAGAAAAAACTTCATACAAGATTATAGTCAAGTAGTACTCACCGTTTCGGACGCAATGCAACGCCCGTTGTTGCAGTCTAGTAGTGAAGTCGGACTCACCTGCAAGAACAATGTAAATGCTTGCATTACTTCTACAAAAACAAAATCAATAACAATGGCATTGATTTGTATTCTAATAATATTTTGTATACTTCCTTCATAATGATTCCGCGAATTAACTTGCTAATAATTTAAAAACAAACAAATGAGACAAGTAACGTGCGCATTGACAATTTGAGTTGTTCTACTAACTTATTATCAATTAAAAAGACTTATATCTTACTCTTAAAGTATTTAAAACTTTTTTGTTTTTAATACATCCCATTCACAGCAGAACGTAAGTATCTTCGCAAAGTAATACTGCAATATCTGTATAAACATTATTGGAGGCTGTAGTTTTCCATTCGCGCGAGGACGAAAAACTGCGACCTGTATGGTTCTATACCAACTGACACCAAGTCCATTTTAATTAAAACTTGTCTATTGAGATTTATCGCCTCTATATTTTTAATCGAGGTACATTTTAATGGATTTCAAAGTGTTAATATACAGAAAGTTATCATATAATTGCATGTATTAAGGTTCTATCAATCCACTATTGAGACTGCACTCCCATATTCTTTTGAATCTCATTATTCCTATATTTATGACGGCTTATAAAAACAAAGTAATAAACGTACGTTCACTTGCGTGTGATTAGATAAAGCAAACGCTAAAACGGGGACTTCCCGGTCAATATCGTTTAACAGGCCGAATGGGCGTCTAAGTGAAACGACTCTGAGGTATCACAGTCGACCCGAAATATTCGAGGGTCGACTTTCAGTCAATTCCGATCCGGCCGGCGGGGCGCGCCGGCGACCGCAATCGGCGCTTAACTCCATTATAAGAGCGGATTGCCGAACGTTTCCTGCCGGCGCACGCCGCGGGCACTTGCTCGATACGCGCATACAAACACGATTATTGGACTATATTCAGAGACTGACGGCGGATAGATTAACAGGTTACCGATGAGTTTGCAGCTTACCCGTCGCTAATATCACGAATATTCGTACGTCGTCCGGTCGAGCCGGGTCCCGAAAGACTGAAAGATAACGGAGTTCACGGTGCGTCAAACTATTCACACATATTACACGGATGTCGAACTGGAAAAAACCTCTATTAGGCCCGCAAAAGTCACAACATTTATATACGGGAACACGTCAAAGGCTTAACTGAGATTTATCGAAAGGTTATGCAAGAGATTCTTTCGACACGAGTTTCGTGCACTAGGAATCGAACTTAGAACTATTGCATAGCAGAATGGCGTCCGATCTTGTCGCACCGAATATTCAATAAAGTTTATATATCTTACACCGCGTTATGTTATATAGAATCTCATGTCAAACAGGAAGCAAACTTTACCCTTGTCAAATACACAATTTTACAGATCGTTGTTGATATCGTATTTCTAGGCAAATAAGATTTCATTAACAGAGACATAGCGTTAGAGGTCCTTCTGCAATACTCACAAGGTGAATATTTATTTGATTACAAAGCAGGAATTGTATTGTGTGAGGTGTTAATTCGCGTAAATCCATAATAGACGTCTGCCTGCAACATGCATTAACATGCAGCATGCGTCCCACCGCTGACGCTCGAATCTGCCTTTCCACTACGAATCTCTATCCCAAAGAATTTGAATATTGATTCAAGAGGATTGACAGACATCGAACATCTAAGCAAATGTTAATTTTTACTTTTTATAATTATCTTAGTCCGCTAAATGTTACAATGATAATTTCTACGTACGTTTCATGCCTACTAGGCACATCTTGCAGACAGTCACATTCACCAGGGTGTAAAGAGTGTTAAAAAACAACTGACACAACTTCGTTAAGTCAACCGCTGTCATGCAATGGTCAAAGAGCGATGAAAGCATCCTTACCAGCAGCCACAGACCACCACCAATAGACATGCTTGTCAAATGTCACAGACTAATCATCGCCAATCATTACCCAAGTAGTTACAAGCAAGCGTCCAATAATGACGATTTATAAATGTTAATTTGGTTATTGAGCATATTATTATTATCTTTATCTTTTAAAATTTCGAAGGATTCCAAAACATTTAAAGGCAACCCCTTCTTACACACACACGAAATATCGAAATTGTGATCGTTATTAAGCTTATGACCGGTTTTCATTAGATGTTTAGCAAAATGGGATCTATCTGTTTTATTATTTTTAAAGGCCGAAATATGTTCTTTATATCTCGTTTCAAAACAACGTCCGGTTTGTCCTATATATATCACATATATTTGAAACAAGATATAAAGAACATATTTCAGACAAGGAAAAATTTCATTAGCACGTTATACAATACATACAGTATATATTTATTAAATAAAGGACAATTCCACTTCTAAAGATATAGAGGTGAGGGAAATTGGTATTAAATACAGCGAAGATATTTACAATGTTTTATCTTAAGATGATTTGAAAATATATGATAGCGTCGCGTTGTAATATAAATTGTGTGTGGTATCATGAAATATTATCATGAAGTAGAAAAATATATTTTGTAGATTATAAAATAAAATGTTATACTGCTTTTGTTAGATGCAAAGAAATTATTACATTAAATGACCTTCATAAGAGACATTTCTGGAAAAAGAACAAAGTATAATGATACAACTTTTAAAACGTCGCAAGAGTATTTTTCAAATTTTTAAACGTTAGCTTTTTAACAATAATAAGTAGCTTACGTCGTATGAAAAAGTTGAGAAGCATTTTCCATCTCGAGTTAACCGAAAGCAACCGCACAACAGCGAAGCTTATTAAATGACTACTATAAAGTTGTTTGCAGTCGTATAGTAATTAATGCCGGACTACGGTATTCGTGTTTAAGCGATAATTGGTGGGAAATGCGAGACGATAATACGCATTGACTGTAGGCACGTCCGTTCTCCAGCAACACCCGCAAACGCTGTTATCCATAATTTGATTGCTTTAAGGTATTTAATACATCGCCGTGTTCTCTCCTTATACGTAGGCGCAGATGGTCTAAAAATAATATGGGGGCATGCTCGTACAATCAATATAGTCAATGCGTGATTTGGACATTGTTCTAATTACATTACAAAAAACAAAAAAATTGAGGTTTTGTACGTTTGCTTGTAATGAGTAAACTCAAGAACTACCAAGCTGATTTTAAAGATTGTTTCACGGTATCAGCAAGTAACGTGGGCTGTATTTTATTCTCAACAAAATTAAGGAACCTTACAGAAATAGCAATGAAGTAACTCAAGGTATTAAACATTTACTTATAAAAGCCATTATTTGACGGTCGTTGCGATAACTATTGACGTTACAGAAAATGTTCACAGTACTCATTATTAGCCACAAAAAATTCTGCAAGACGATGATATGACTAACTACTATAATTAAGTCACAACAACCGCTTTTCGTTCAAATCAGCCAATCAGAACACTGGAAAATTGAAAGATGATGACATTAGTGTCACGATATTAATCTTTATCAACTAAATAGTTTCATTTTCCTCTTTATATTATTGGAATCGGACTTTTTACTGAACCGAATGTACCTTCTTCTTTATTAAGAAGTTTCCTGAGTACAACAAAATAATTCGTCTTGGCGCTTCATCTGCATATTTGTGTTATTAGAGAGGTTCTAACAATTCTTTTACTAATAGAAAGCTACGCTATCCCCAAGTAATCGAGCTTAAATTTTATTTTGACTCTATCTTTTACACCGGTTTTGCTCAAATCAGAATCATGACTACTAACGGAATCGAAATTTCAATAGGTACGGGGAGCATCGTTCAGTATTACAAGGAGATTTCATATAAATAATTTACATAGGGGTCAGCTTATAACGCAAAATATCCGTATCAAAAATTTCATTTGCATTTCATAAGAATGCAGAAATAATTTATCCGTACCTATTAATGTAAGCAAAGAAAACATGTTAATTTTAATTCACAAAAACATAAAATATTTTTTTATGTTTCATTTAAGAAAGTCGACAATTGTCCTGGGTTACAAATGCGCGAAATGCCATTGTAATAGTAAACGTCAGCTATATCTCTTGAGCTCGATTGTTGACAATCCAGTCACCTCACAAATATCTGGCATCCAGTGTTTTCTCTCGAAAATTTAAATGAGCTTTTAAGGCACTTGTCGATTTCATCAAAATTGAAATGAAAGATGTAGTGGATCATTTGTTACCACAGAATTAAATTAAGACAGATTTTATGAAATGGTGTAAAACTAACTTCATTTTTACGTTTAATTTGTTCGGTAACGTGAATCTGATAGACATACAAACGTCTTTATAGACGTATTACATGCATACATATTAATGTGTAATTATTTTAGCATTCTCATTCTCACATCTCTTACTGATCAAATAATAAGTAATTAAATAGTCGATAATTTTAAATTGTCATTGTCCACGGTATATAATCCTACCGACAATAAAAGTAACTAATAACGTATGTAAGTATTCTCCAAGTAATTCAAACCGATCATTCCCAGCTTATATAACATAATGGTATGTACAACCAACGTAAATTATATAGAAGGTGATTTAAAAAAATATAAGAAACTGATAAAATTAAAGGAAAATTCGGAAAATACTTAATTTCTTATCGGACTTCCTGTAATACCGATCCAAGGAAATGCCGTTTCATTCAGCTTCGGTCAGACGTGAAGGCTGAACAATACCCTGCGCCCTTGAACCGCTCACGTTCCTTATTACCAAAATTAATAGCTGAAAAAGGTCTGAGAAAAGGGGAATTCGTAGTAGTTCCCATCTAAATTGGACCTACTCGATGTTATAGCACCGGAGAGTTACGTATAATTTGTATATGTACAACTCGAGTCTCACAAAATACTTGTGGGCTTTTTTTTTCATTATAATTAAATGAAGCCTCTAATATGAAATCGTCGATATTAAATTAGGACAAAAGAGGAGAAAAGTTGAAAGAAATCTACCTTCCGCCGCAACCAGAGCTTGCTATAGACAATATTTTGGAAATAATGTCGAAAAAAAAAGAATGAACAAAAAGGTAATATGAAAAGAAGTATGAAAAATATGCTAAGGCAAGAGTAGGACTTAGATTATAGAGAAACCTATTAAAACAATCTTATTTCTAGTAATTTTTATAGAATACCTTATAATAATCTGACGGAGTAAGAAGTATCGATAGCATGCCCTTCAAAATAAATTGAACTCGATAATATGTTCACCGCACCAGACAAACTTGGAATTAAGAAGTTATCCAAGCGAAACCATAGAAAGCAGTTAGTGCGCAATATCTGTGTACCTACTGTCTACTCGACCCATTTTGAGAATAATAGATCAGTGCGATTTCGACATCAGAGGCGCCGCGAGCACTGTGTTGCGTCAAAGAGACGAAAACATCTTCAAATCACAAGTCGGGGCGTTTATTTGTTAGGGGTCCGTTGTCGAGTGGAGATCGTTTTGTGCTACGTCAAGCGTGACATCCTAATGGTCACGGAGACACCTCGCGTGCCCGAGAAATGGGAAGGCATTAATTCAAAAGGAAAATAACTAGAATCTCACTATAAGAAAGTTCTAAGGTTTATTGAAGGGAAGAAACTTGATTCGTAAAAGACTAATTATAAAAACTTATGATTGATATGATAAAGCTCGTTATTCTTAGTATTAAAGCCTAAAAGTACTGAACACTTAAAAGTGCATAGATTATATTAGTAAGCAGGTGACTAGCGGGAGGTCAAAATTTATGTACAAGTAAAAAATGATGCTTGCAAGGCCAGAGAAGTGTTTTTTTGAAGGACAAATTTGGATGCTTTTTTAAAGGCATGCAAAATCTATATCATCGCTGGGAAAAGGGTATCATATATTATTTATAAACATTATATTCAATGAAAATAAAACATCAAAACTCCAAAGCAAGATAAAGGGATTTAGTAAGATATTTATTTAAATCCTCGCATTAAGTCAGTTATAGGAAGGATTAATCAGAAATTATACCGATTTTCCATTTGAAAAGGACAGCTTGATGACTCAACAACGACTCGACACTAACGAAAAAGTGGATAAGTCTATTTAGATGAAAATGGACAATTTCAAATATGAATCAACTCAAACCAGAAGTGAAAACATTCTGGTAGTAACATAATCGGATATTAGACATTGAATTAATGGAACCCGGGTAACCTTACATCAGAAATAATGACGACAGCGACAACAATAATCCTAAGCGTTCACTCTCCCATTACCGACAAGGGCTGAGAACAGTTTACAAGCACCACCGCCATATTCTAGTAGGCGACGACAATGAACCGCTGATTTATTGTTGAAATCGCCGTGCCCCGCGATATTATTGTACACGTGTACGCCCTTCGCCGGCTCCGCGTAACGACTAACGACCCCTTCTCTAACGCGTAAAGCGAGTAACTTAACAATTTAGATCTTATTTCGTACTTAACAGGCGAGTTGAGAAGAGCTTACAGGCATCGTAACTTCAAGACATCCAACTTCGTCGGATTAACATTAAAACCGCCAGACAATGAGCGTAAATGTTTCTTTATGTACAGTGTAGTCCGCATGGGGAACAATGACGGTTTTTTATGGTAACCGAGACGTACCATACAAATTTATGCTAAGTACATAACCTTCAAGAATGAACGTACGGATAAAGGACACGACATGTATACGTTTATCAATTAACGAGGGTTTATTAAAAGATTTTACAGAGCGCTAACAGCTAATTGTCTTTCACCTTTCTTAGTAACTCGTACCACCTCTTCTTATTTTCTCGTTTTCCGGCGCATGGAAAAATATTTCATTTGATGCACCGGATGTCGCGATTAGCCGCATGACGTCGGTTCTCCGATATTTAAAAGGTGGGAATGCAGGCCACCAACTATTTCAACGCTCAATCGAAATTTCTTCCAGAATTGTGTGTTGATCAAGCTCTCACATTATTGCTATGTCGTTACACCTGCCTTTATTTATTTATGGACTCAACATTAAATCAACATTCATAAAATGCAAGTGAGAATACAGATCATTTTCTATTATATAACGATAAAGGCATATTATAAGAGAGAAAAAAAAAATAGGCTTTTGTATAATATATACGTAAGTTATTATGTATTTCACGACAATTCATGAAAGGATTTTTTTTTGCGGTTTCACATTGTTTTTTTTATCTTGCTACGGGTAACACAGTCCGAAATAAAAAGGTTACTAGAGGGCGTCGCTGCTCAGTAGGGTGATATAAAACCTGATAAAACAGGGACATGTAAAATGTTTTGAAAGGTGAGTGCCTAAATTCCGAAATTAAAATAACTTTTGGTTGGAAAATTATTTCTATCTTGAAATTAACTAAAATATAATTGTTATTCAAATTCCGATATTAAGATCCGAAAATATGTACGAAACGTATTTCTATTTCAGTATCGAAACAACTTTAACATGTAGCTACTCTTTGAAACGGTTAGAGGAATTAAACTCGTACAATTGCAAACCGTTTGATCACCAACGAGAATCTAGAAGTACAAAGCATTGGGATGAAGGCTCTGATAAATCTGAATTTCAGGTGCGCTTGTCCAGTTCAACTTGATAATAGGGCTTGAAAATAAAAATTGCTGTACGAATTGAAATGTATTTTTTTATACAGAAAAAAAAAACTATAATATGGACCTAATATAAGGCCGTCTAGTTATCCTAACATGTTACTAGACGATTTCAAACAATGACAGTTATTTAAGCATCGCTAAAACTCGGCGCGAAAACATTTTTACGGCATAATCTTAAATTGTATTTTTTTTCGCGAAGAACAAGATAATATTACTTTTTATTTTAATAAAGGCGCCAGATTTCTGGCAACATAAACAGATATTTGACATTTTTGCTTGATAATCTTATTTGTGCCGAGATCCTTTGAAGTAGACAAAATGATTTATTACATTACACTAACATTAGCTTTTGCTCACAATTTGCACCTAAACAATTTGCATATTACGTCATATTTTCCCCTTGCATTATATTTGAGAATATTGTGTAAAAATAAGAATTTGAATAGATCACTTTTTATTTAGCTTATAAACATAAAAAAATAGCCATCATCTACTTTATTATAATGAAAGTTTGCTTTCAGTAAACTGGAAAAACAAACTACGATAGCATTTTGAAAAACAAAAACAACAACAAAAAACAAATTGTCGTTATTCGTTATTATTAGATCAACTGTATATAACTAGATCAATTGTAATCGTTATTAGATCAACTGTAGTTTAACTTAGAGATATTTAAGATATAAGATAAGATATTTAGAGATATTTAACTTAATAGAGGAACGGAGCAGTCCTAGGTGATGCAAACAAGAAGTGAATGTTAAGAATTAAAATAAATGTTCTTAAAAAAATACTTTCTTTCTATATAATAATATACAAATGTTTCTAATTTATTATATATACTGAGAGCATATAATGCACTGAATTTGTATATATGCGTATCAAAAATAGCAATCTTTATCGTTTAAAAATAACCTGTATTTTATTTCTAAAAATGATTCAGCTTATGGTACGATAAAACAATATAAAATAAACGACACCTTGAATCGATTTCAAATATTTATCATGATAGAGGTATCGTAACCAAACGATAAACACAGAGTCCATTGCGCGCCGTGAATTCGCAATATCTCAAACGTCTGCAGCGGAGTACGTGCACCTTCATCAGCCCGTAGCGGGGTGTCGAGAACCGCCAGTTAGCTACTAATTATATAACCAGATCAGCTGAACTTTGAACTAGTAATTAACTTGTGTGATGTATATTAAATGCATAGAGGATAGAGTGCCGTGCCTGATGTACGGCAACATATCAACGGGAAAAAAATGAGTAATATCACATGTTCTTTGCTTGCGATGTGTTTCTAAAATTTAAGCAGATCACACAATTATGTTATTCATCAAATATCTCTCTAGGTACATTCGAACTGATTTGATAGAGCTACGATTTTTCCATATTTGTATTTTGTTTGTATTTTAAAATAAATTTGGTCCTTTTTAATGTTGCAATTCCAATATACATTGATCGAAAAAAAAAATGATATAAGTTCTGGTCCACTTTGTTTGATATGGAATTGTCAATTATTTGCAATTTAAGACATCAAAAGGGTAAGATAATGTATCCATTTTCACTTCATGATCGTTAAAGATAACAACTGCTGAAACATTAAGTGAGAAAAATGGTGATTGAAAAGAAGAACACATGTCCGGATTTATTAATCGCAAAAGTAAAAAGAAAACCAACAGCAAATATAGCGAAAATCAAACGGAAAAGGGCTGAAGCGACTTACAAAAGATATATAAGCAAAATAGCTTGTGAAAAAAGAAAAAGTGGGAAAGTGTAAAGGATGACCATGCTAAGAGATTCGCGGATAACTACCGAGCAAATGAGATGTTCTAGAATATGATAAAAAAAGCCCAGAACAATCCCAAAACACTGTAAATAAACGTTTGTAGAGATAATTATTGAAATATTATAAATTAAATGAGAATATATAAGGAATAGAATGAGAATTTTAATGTACAAATCATATTCTTAAAGAGTAAGTTTTTTCCTATAAAATATTAAAACGACGTTTTTTTGGTGTGTTTTCGAGAATTTATAAAAATCTAATTATAGGATGGTGGGGCATGATTTATTGAAGACACTGTGTAGGTGGCATGTGGGTGGTGGCTCGATGAGAGATCTACCCCCGAGTATGAAGGCTCCGGTGCCTACATAAGAATAAATTGGACATATACTGATTAATTAAGAGGTGCTACAGAGAAATCTATTTCGTCACAATGAATGTTCAACATTTTTATTCATGAACAATTGTTTATTAGAAAGCGTATAAAAAGTAGACAAAGAATGGTTGATGTACGCTCCAGACGTTTATAGTACGCAGAAAATCAGATAATTCTTGCATTGGCAGCGTAAATGTTGTAAAAAACAATTACTACAAAAAAAAAAAACAAAATTAATGCCAAACCATTCTGTGACAAATATTTGTCTTCCGTTAGAATTTGCGTGTGAGTTGATTCAAAACTTCATGTTTGAGACTCGAAACCCTGAGCAAAGAACGAACCCACCATGTGGATTAAATCAATCCTTTTTGCGCGGCTCAAAGCGGAGCTCGCCTTCCGCAGCATGTTTTAAAGTTCGCTCGGCGTTCGTGCCTCATTCAGCAGTACGTAAGGCCCGCGCAACTTGCCCGATGTTCCACTTCATTAGCGCGGGCTGAGCCTTGTCATGCCGTGTTCGAGACTTGATAAAGTTTTCAACAATATCCGAGGAGGATACGTTGTCAAAACTATTTAAGTAATGAAACCTCATAAACGAAATTCATTGTGAACTCGACCATTTTCAAAATTTTCGTGTTAAGAACAATGTGCAGTAAGTGTTTAATATACTAAGGAGCTGAAAGCCGTGTAGAGACTGCTACGCTCGATCTTAAAAACTGATGTATGTAGACTGTATGGTGTAGAACTAAACGGGTTTTTGGGCTAGTTTCAGTACCAAGTTTAAAAAAAGAACTTTCGTCTCATTTCCTTTCTAAAGTAATCGGTGTCAGTTTACATGTTCTTAAATATAACTATAGCAATAAATTCCAGGAGCATCTCGATTTTATTGTAAATAATATTTTGTAACCCAAATATTAAAATCATGACCCAAAAATATATGTCTGCATTAAAGAGAGTTTGACTTTATATCATAAAATATCACCGACGACGTTTTATAAGTTCCTTTATACTCGGTTGCATTAATAGAATATAATTCGGTTAATTAAAACTAAAGTTAAATCTGAAGAAAAATAGGGAGCTGGCCAGCAAAAGTAATTCTTCAAAGAGCGACAATGTCAAAGTCGAAATTCTCGAAGGTAAACAAAATATTAGCACCGACTAAAGTTGTTAATCTTCTTCGGCCTCCGGTTTCTCTGCCTTTGATCGTAGAATTCTTGGTAAAATGCCTCGTCAATTTTACCGAACGATTGCCTTTCTCTGGATTGCTGTGCGGGATTCCGATCGGTTCCCGTTGTCTTAATCTAAACTTAACTATTCGAAGCAATATACACAAAACCTTTTCTTCAAGGAAGGCCACGGCGAAGTTTCCTCGTGAGAATTCTTCGCAAAAAGACGAAACTCGTAGGCTGTTCTAATATCTACTTTAGGGGGTAGTAATATTGAATTTTATAAAAGTGAAACTCGCTTAGCTAAGCTTTCTAACGATTTCTGTAAATTATAGAAGAATTTGTGAACGTTTTAAAAGAATTGTTATTAAAAAGACCAGTAGTAAAAAAAAAATGTAAGTGTATAAACAATGTAGAGTCTGAGGCGCTTTTTTCATTACGCTGTATATCGACATTAGGCGGGCGTGCGCGACACCTGGCGATGGCGTCGGGGAAAAGTTTTGAGTGTTTTTGTCGACGTAATGTGAAACATTTATTAAATTGAGCTATAAAAGGAAGATCCACTAAAACGGGCGGCGTGCGCTCGGACGACGCCGAAAATTTAATAAAGTAAGCTATACCCATAGCCTGCATTAGGTGCTCTGCACCCAATTTTATAAAGGTGAAATTTCCTATGGCGATATTATAATAAAGGAAGATTTCCTTTAATTCGCCTTTATAACAAGATTATCATATAGAAACATGATAGGAATTTACCTTGCCTAATTTAATACCAAAGTGAATTTCTTATAAAAGAATATTTTATTAAACGTATTATAGATTTTAAAATATGAGACAGGGTTTTGAGGCTGTTGATCAATGTTTGGAAAATTTTTACTGTTGAATAAAAAGTATTTACAAAATATAAGGTAAGGAGCCGCAAGAGCACCTCGCACTTTTTCAATTTCATGCAAAATAATATAGAAAAGAAAAAAAATAAGATAGACTCACTTTTTTCCGCAAAACTTAACTTTCTATTTATTCATATTTACAAATACGCTATTGCGACATTTTGACATTTTGAGAGCTATGCCTCTCAAAATAGACTCATTGTAGTATAAATAAAGATAGAACTACACAATCTAGCGTTGGCTAGAAATCTCTATAAATAACTAAGTTCAACAATGTCCAATAAGCACTACGAGTACAAACATTTAGGTTCAGTAGCGAAACGTGATAGGTCTTAAAATTTACGATTTTGTTTATTGAAACTAATAAATAAATTCAATAATTTTCCCAGGCATGCAAATGTTTTGTTAATATAATTAGAGCAATTGTTTATTTAACGCAAATTATCCACAAATAGTCAAAAATGTAAATATAAAAGTAAATTAATCATTAATAGTGTGCAAAGAAAATAAACTGAAAACAGAAAGAAAACACATATTTTGAGTGATATTGATTTATTTATAAGAAATGAACAATTATCAATCTTTTAATTTATTTCAAGAACTTTCTAGCCTTTTTTTTAATTACAAGTTATATTATATAACAAACTAGAAATTTTGTAATCTTATAGATAACCTCCTTTCCAAACGGAACAGGCCGTGGGGTGTAGGTCCCACATTTATCGCTTTTCAGTGAACTCGGTGGAACTGCCACGTGCCTAAATGGACTTTGAAACTTCCTGCCGCCTAACTAATATTATCAACGCACGTGTGTTTACAAATAACGACGCACGTATGCGTTCGGAAATCATTTCGGACCGGAGCGGGCTAACTTTAGGATGTTCGTCGTGCGCTTAAATGAAGCCGTGAGTAAGCTAGTGCGTTCACGTGTTCGCGAGTAAGACGATATCATCAATACAATTAAACATTACGATTGGTTTGAAGCTCATTAAGCCTATGATATGTATGTTGCATAGTTTTCGATAATTTAGAGAAAATGTAGAAATAAAATTGCATAAAATATGTTTCAATGAAACACTGACAGTTTCAATGAAACATTCCACGCATATTTGGTAAGAAATATTAATTTCATTTTTTCATAAGAATCGCCAAAAAGAGATAGAAGTACAACGTCCCGTAAATTGGAAATTTTTTATATTTAAATTGCTCATATAATTTCAAGTACTTGAATTTATGGTTTAAAGGCTCTTTCAGATAAATAAAATTTAATTTAAATGGAAAATAGAATTTAAGTACTTCACACAGACAACAATACGTTTTCCCAATGGGAACAACCACGCAATTTGTTATATTTAGCTCAAACACAAAAATAAACAAATTTGTAAAACGACACTCCCTACACTTTCCCTCGGCTACTGAGTACAGATAAATTTTAATGGAGTGTCGCGGAGTTATCGACAGGGGGCGGGCCGGTCGTCCGCTAAAAACGTACCGAAGATAACGGCGAGCGGAACAATAGCCAGGAGCGACCGATACATAAAATTTATTTCGGCGTAGCACTAAAAAGTGGGGCGTTACGACCACTATAAAAAGAAATGCTGTGTAAAAACGATCCTTTTAGTCAGTCTAACCGCTGCGCCGGGCTGCGCTCGCCGGGGCGGGCGGGATCGCGAAAGCTTTCATAAAACTGTACGTAACAGCCGATAGCGGCGCTGAACTGTTTAACTGAAAACTGGCGCCGCGCGAAGCTACAGCTCGCGGCACTCACATCCAATCGGACCATCGATTTCAACGAGTTTAACTTTTTGATAGTTCTGTGGGATTTCAATTTGGTTTTATTGAAATTTCTTAGGAATATTACTCATAAAAAAGTAAAAGAAAACGTTCAAGCTGAATTACTTTCTACGTTCGAATAATACGAGAACTAAAAAATTGGAACAAAGTTCCGTTCGCTACATGTAAAATATATTTTATGAATTGAATAATAACAGTGAAAATAATTAAAACGTTCGAAAGTAATTAAATAAATAATAATAATATACGTGAATAGATAGTAAGAAATATTTGTATATTATAAAAAAAAAAACATTTTTTTTTGTTTTTCATTTTTATATTATATAATATAATATTAAATAATATTATAAAATTTATTAAAATTCTAAAAAAAAGCACTAAACAGCGCCATCTGTTTTATTCATTAAAGGCTTTGTTAAGTTCGTCGATTTACACAATTACGTAATTATGAAATCGATAATTGATGTCACTTCCACATATGTGTATAAGTATTTATTTATTGAAAGTTTAAAATTGAACATTCCCTAGAACTGAAACAATCCCAGAGTTTCATTTAATATTTTAGGAAAAAAGGTAGGAGACGCGAAAATTATATTTTGATATTTAAAATTGTTAATATTTTTTCAGTAACAATAAACTTCTACAAAAAGTTTTCGGATAGTCGTTACTTAGAATCGAACATGCTCCATAAAAAAAGAAAAGCAGTTTTCAGGAAGTTATTCCTGGCATCAGTATTGTAGTATAATATAAGCAGAAACGAATCATTTCCTCTTGGAAACCAAGCAAACATAATGACTTGAATTAAGGGAAAAGTTACTTTTTATCATTGTATTATTTCAATTTCAACATTTTTTTTTGGAAATATGTCTTAAATATAGAAAGAAATTTGTTGTCTGTAAAGTCGGTTTACGGACGATAATTTTACGTGATAATGTCATAAGAAACCATTGATTAAAAATTGCATTATTTTATGAATTGAATTATTATCACTGAATTATCATTATTTTGTATAATAGGCAGGAATTAATTGAAAATGACAATGTTTTCAATAAATTAACATTTATTTGCACTCGTTAATTCAAATATTTTTCTAGGAATTATATATTATATACACACGTAAAGAAATATATTAACAACTTTTGAAAATTTTGAAATGAAAAATACAACAAAAAGAATGAAGGAAAAGTGATAAAACATTATAATAAATTTTATTAGAAGTTACAAAAAAAAAATGCGACACCAAAAAAAGCCAACATCACGCGGTGTTCCCCAGGAGGTCACCCATCTAAGTCCTAATCGCCCCCAACGCTGTTTAACTTTGGTGATCTGACGAGAACCGATATATTCAGCGTGGTAGGACGTTGGCAAATAAATTTATAAAAAAATTAACTAAAGCAACAGCGGTCGCCATTTTCCGTTGTGGTTACACCTTTTTTCATATTGCTCCCATCTGCCATGCTCCCGAAAGTAACATGTTATAAGGAACTTCGTTCCTAAAAACTAACAAAACCCGTTAATATAAATATTCAAGTTCATACGATCATTGTCAACAGTGTAATTTAAAAAACGCAATTTCTACACATTTTATACCAATAATTATTTTTTTTGGCATAATATTCATTTATTTTTTATTAAGTTAGGCCCATGTAATTTATCATAATACATAAAATCCAAGGAAAGCTAATAGGTCTAAAAATGAGTAGTTACGTCAAAGGTTTATTTCAACGCATGACCCTTCAGGGATCGAGTGCGAGCATTCTCAGCCATAAACCATGTGATTAGACGTCACCCCGAGGACACATAATTATACGTATAATTTTAGGGTTAACTCATCGTTATCAGTTCCAGTGTTAAACTTTTGGTCATGATATTTTGATGTAAATAGCGTATTGGGGGTATGCGGCTATTTTCGGTAGTTTAGTCCCAGAAGAAGCCAGCGACAAATCAACCTTTAATATAAAATTAGGTGCAATCTTTACTTTACATACATACTAGCTTCAGAAAAAACCATCGTAATAATTTTCTAAATCCCAAAATGATTGGCGTTTGTCTGTTTATTTCATGAGTTTTCATGTCTAAATCACCTAACCCATTTAAATGAATATCGGTACAAACAAGCTTGACATTTGAAAATAGGTGTGAAATAAATGTCCACCCCTAAAACAATATTTTATAGCGCCATCTAGCAGTGTGTACTTGACAATGTTTACAAGTGTCAGATATATTTATATTATGAGTGAAATTAGAAATGAAACTGGGAGCAAGTGAGGGAAAATAATCTTTGTCTATGTCTCGATAAAATGAAAAGAGTTCAATTGGCCACACGATATTCTACGAAAATATTAAAACATAAATCGAATGCCGTTTTGGAAACAACCGACTTAATATTTTTAAAGCTATTTAAAACAGGATTTTAAAAAAATGTTTCTTGCATCGCTCAAAGTGCACTAAACCGATTGAGCTTGAATTTTTAACAAATCTAAAGTCAATAAAACTTTTTCAAATGCCTTTAATGCCGTAAACCCGATCTTAATCATTCGATTTGTTTAGAAGTAACTTAAAAAACACTTTCTTGAAACTCTTCTTCAACGATATCTCTTGATCAAATGAACTTATTTCATTGGAGTTTACGACATTCACCGTACTTTTTAGGGAAATAAAGCCGTCTTATTTTTGGACTTCATCCGTTCAATAGTTCATTGTTAATGAGAAAATTAACTTTTTTTTTTTGAAATTTTTGTCCAATTAACAATTAGATACTAAAATCTGAAAGTACGCTTGTCAAAAATACCTTCTTGAAACTAAGTTCTTTTTACTTTATAAATATATTAAATAACAGTATCAGTGAAATAAATTAACAACTTATGAGAACATTTAAACGGGAAATACAAAATGATATCTTCAGAAAAATTTACACAAAAATTACTTAAAATTGGATATAATACATATAAAATAGTGAATTATAAGGGCACATGTATCAAAAAAAAAAAATTAAAACGAGTGGTGTCGTGGGACACCAGGTAGGAACGAAGTTCCTTCGGTTAATGTAGAATCGACACAATTTGCAAAAAAAAAAAATCGTGCTCAATTTTATGTAGGTTTTCTTGATTTTACTCTTAAATTTTGCTGATTAGTTTTTATTTAAGTACAGGAAAGTATTTAGGAAATTCAGTATTTTAAGAAATAAAATAAATTACGTAAAATAAAAAAAAATCGTAATTCAAATTATCAACTAAAATAACAAAATATGTCTCTTTATTTTTGTTTGACAACACAAAATTACATAGAAATAGAATAATTACCCACTATTATCACTGTCAATTGCATTCAAGTCACTTGTTAGTTCACTTGCCATTGTTACTATATTTATTATTGTTTTAACGATTTGAAATTATATGAAAAAAATAAACGTGACTACTCACGAGTAAAATGTATCTATAATGTGAATATTAGCCACGTGCTTGTCCATGAATTCATGAGTATATACTATGCATTGGCGGGGTGGGGTGGTAATAGAGAGAGAAGGAACGAGAGAACGAAAAGAAAGAGGGGGAAAGAGAAAGATATAATACACTACTCGCTTGTGTATACGACTGTCGCGCCTGAGCACGTCTCATTTAACGGTTTTATTCCACGGACTTTTTCTTACGGTTTTACTATCACATTTTTTTCAGTTCGGTCGCGCAGTAAAATCCCTATCTCCTCCAAGCCCGCCGTAAGGAACTTCGTTCCAATTGAGAACTAAACTGCGTTATCGTTTTTTCAATTAAAAATTTTGTTTAATCCGTTAATTTGCATCGATAATAGATGTCAGTTTTATATGTATAAAATTCATCATTATTATTCATCTCAAATGTTATGTAACATGATAAATATTTTTTATCGAAATGCTGAAAACCTAAATTAGCGCCGTGACGCGCGCGGCCGCCACCACACTCGCTCAATAACTAGCGTCCGTTAAGGGTAGAGAGTCGCTGCGAGTCGAATGGAAAAGTGACGATTTTGACGACTAACACCACCCGTAAGCGGCGTTAAGGAATTTCGTTCCAAAAATTTCGAAAGCCCGATGAATCGTACAAAAAATTATCGAATAATTTCAGAAATTTGCGCGAACAGACTGACAATCGGACGAGAAATTTAAAAATCGTTTGTTTTCTTTTATTCGTTACCTCCTACTTTATGCACAAACTAGTGTAAGTGCACCCTAAAAACAAAGCCGAATAAAAACAGCGCTATCGCCTTTTGCACATCGTAACGGATGCTGCGGTGCGGCGGCCGGTCGGAGAAAAAAGGTCCGGCCGGCGCGTTGCGCGCTGAAATTCAAAGCACGTTCAGCGTTTATTAACATATCGGCCATAAAGCGACCGCACGCGAATCCGAGTCGATGTTTTTCTTTACATCTCCGCCCTGGACGGCGTTAGTGGCGCGCGACGCGTCCGAACCGACGTCGTCTCCGAGATTTAAAAACGACTCAGTATTAAGTCGGCGCTTAATAAATGTAGCTAAAAGATCGGAACTTGGAAGTATAGCGTTCCGTGAGCGCATTCGGTTCAAATATATATTGAATAATTAGATTTTGACGTGACAACGTCTTAAATTAGGTTGCGGCTGGGAGTCACTTATGAAAGTGTAACGCTCGGTAACGTAACGATGAGTCACCGAACGAGAGAGGCCGCCGAATGCCTGCGTCTCTCCACTCAACTATGATCGGTCTGCCGCGCGCGCAGCACTAGAGAATTAGTGCATAGCTTGCAAATGTATTGCAAGTTATTGTATGTATATTTGTATATAAATACGTATGTATGTGTAAAGGTAAAAAATTTTGTTAATATGAAATTCAGTGCGAGATTCTTTGTAAATTAATGTTTTAAATATAATTCTTTGTATAAATAAATGTTTTAAATTGTTACTATTATTTCATCCTTCTTCCTACTATACGAATGAATATTCACATTAAAATGATTTTACCATTCAAAGTCGTTGTCACGTAAAACTTTCGCCCGTATACCGACTTTACAGGCAACCAAATTTTTATTTAATTTTCCTGGGTATATAGAATGTACTTTGAATATATGAATGGCACTAAATAAACCGCCACATAATTCCGAGTTATCTTTTACGAAGAGAATACAACACACTGTATACTCGCGACCTATACAATCGTTAAGCGTAAAATTTGTTCCAATATTTGAAATAAACTGTATTTAATTTGAAAATATTCTGGTCATCAATGATCTATATACAGTATCGTAAAATTGGTGAATGTGAATTAAAACATTTGACGTGCAGACTTACATTATATTTGTGAATTTCTTTATTTAACACTTTATTTCAGCTTGCTCTTAATTTCGTCTTTAACTCGCATCGAACAAGAATTTTTTAATTCGATTGTAAGAAAATTATTTCTAATAATACAAATAAATATTATTATACCCGTTAAACGGCAATGTATCAAAAAGGTGTATTATTTATCTATTTAAGGATATAACGAGCTCGAAACATTTAGGTCAGGCCGCAAATTCCGGCACGGCGCCGGCGGTACCGCCGTTGTAATACCTATAATAATCCGGCACCGGCGGGCGCGCACGGGGATACGCCCGAACGCAACGCTAAATCAAAACAAACTCTCCGGATCCCTTTCATCAACTTTCTGAACAATGTTTTTCATTAAAAATATCTTCTCTCTCTCAATTATTAAGCGAAAGAAAGGCCCGCGGCGCGGGGCGCGGGGGACGCGGGGAGCCAAGATTTCTGCGATGCCCAAGTTTGGAATGTTAACAGATAATTACGAACAAGTTTTAGTTAACACGAGACATTTAACAGATGCTTTATTCGGGGGCGGGCGGCCGCGGCGCGCGATGAATGCTAATGAGGGCGCGCCGCCCGCCGCCGACTCTCTACACGGGATAATACGATTTAGATTCAGTCGGCCGGCGCCGGCGGACGGAGGCCTGCGCCGGGCCCCGGGTTAATTACATTGGAGCACAAAAGGCGGATAAACACGCGGCCAACAGTTACAGCAGCACGTGACAAATCGCTGCCGACAAATACGTTTTCTGTTTTATTTAACTCGCTATCCATTTCGTAAGGATTTACTACGTTTTGAGTCTCGTTTATTGCTTGTTAATACTTTCAATTTACATTTTTTTAGATGTTAGTAAGGGAAGAACATAAAGATTTCTTGTATAGCCATTACATTGGTAAAACAATATTTTAAATAAAATTAATTCATATCAATAAGTATTTTAATTATTACTATGTGTTGATAATAGCCCTAAAATTTGATATTCAATACCAAATAATTACATTACTTTCCAAACTTCTTGTATTAAAACGCAAAGAATATTTGATTTGTTGTCTATGATATCACAGACAATAAATCAATAGAAAAAATGAATACCTATGCCTAAATTAAATTCTTAATGTTTTTGATTTAATTTCATTTAAATATATATATATGTGATGTGTGTGTGTGTGTGTGTGTGTGTGTGTTTTGTAGGGTATAGGTGCATGCGTGCATGCGATTTAAATAGAAAAAACATCTTAGAAATACATATATTTTTTTTTTGTAGGTTTAGAAAAATGTGCTGTGATTTAAAGGCTTCAAAATGCTGTTCATTATTTTCTTTTCAATGTCAATTGGAAACGATAATAGATTTAAATCATATTGATGTATACAACTTACCCCGTTACGACTGTGCTAAGATTTCTGGAATACGTCAAGCAAATGCATATCCAGCAAATCATAGGGCATTGTAAAAGGCCATTAATTCAATACCGGAAGCGGAAACGGGCGGATCACATCGGCTACTGTGTTATGCGGGCGCATGCGTGATGAGACTGCCGTAACATCCATCGCCAGATACATGTCGACACCTGTGATGTATACACTGACGTCCGGTTCATTTCTCTGAGTTTACACGATGACGAATTAGTCAATAGGTATGTTCTAGTGGTGGTATCAGAAAAACATTGATCTATGCAAGAACAATAAAATTGTTTAAAATAGTAGACAAACTCTTGTCATTTTATCGTATATAAAATGTTTTTTTTCATATATCAGCGTATAGGTTATGATATATATTTTTATCTTAACGCGATAAAATGAACAATAGTGAATTAGAATGTCACATGTCAATGTTACATTTTTTCATTTTGCAAGTGAGATGTTATTTATTTTACTATATGTATATATAAGAAATTAATTTGCTTATTGACGTACATATGACATTTTGAAAAAAAATTTGGTTGCCTGTAAAGTCGGTATACGGGCGAAAGTTTTACGTGACAACGACTTTGAATGGTAAAATCATTTTAATGTGAATATTCATTCGTATAGTAGGAAGAAGGATGAAATAATAGTAACAATTTAAAACATTTATTTATACAAAGAATTATATTTAAAACATTAATTTATACAAAGAATCTCGCACTGAATTTCATATTAACAAAATTTTATTTTTACCTTTACACATACATACGTATTTATATACAAATATACATACAATAACTTGCAATACATTTGCAAGCTATGCACTAATTCTCTAGTGCTGCGCGCGCGGCAGACCGATCATAGTTGAGTGGGAGAGACGCAAGGCATTCGGCGGGCCTCTCTCTCGTTCGGTGACTCATCGTTACGTTACCGAGCGTTACACTTTTTCATAAGTGACTCCCAGCCGCAACCTAATTTAAGACGTTGTCACGTCAATAAGTGTTTAATATTTGCCAAAGTTAATATTTGAATTATTTTAAGTAAAAAAAAAGTCGGAACAATATAGCGGACCGAATCTTAAAAAGGAAATGATATTGTCATTTCTAAATGTACAAGTGTTTGTCTTTGAATTAAAAGGTAAATACGTGTCCACGTTTTTTCTTATTCTATAACAAACATTCGCTAAATGCCGCTTGGCTTTATAATATACTTAGTTGTAATTCCATCCACTAAATTGTTTCTCAATTTCGCAAACAAAAACCTTTCGAGGCAATCGACGGCGCCCGTCTCTAAGCTGATACCGGTACGTCGCCCGACTGAAGGAATACTAATTACGCTTACATAGTTAATCAGGCAGTCTGAGCTTTTACTTATGCGGCGGCAGCTTAAGTTACCTGCTTATTAGCCTGCGCGTGATTTGCGGCGTCGCGGTGTGATCCGGTTACAGGCAATATTTCGTGCCGATAATGCGTTCTTCATTAAAATAAACATTGTTATCTTAATTAGCGAGCCTGTGAAGAACGGTACTCACATTTGAAACAATAAACGCCCACGTCAACTAAATTAAATATATATTATTTATTAACAAATCATCTCACTAGACGAGAGCGACAATTTCACATATATTTTATATGAATTATTTCTGAGATCTGTTAGCGATCGTGTAATTTCTGAGCGATTTAACAGATCAATACGATTATTCATAGTCATTCTAATATCCGACACGTGGCGGTGTAGTCGAGTTGTTAATAAATTTCTTACTCATATACCGAAATAATTCTTATTTACACCATATGTTTTAGTTGTCAATAAAAATTTCAGTTCAATATAAATTGATTTTTTCTATCAAATCGTACGCACCGATAAGACTTCAAGTTAATTATCAAATGTTTGTTAATAATTAAACACAGTCACTACGTATACAATATTATATACGAAATTCGAGCTCGAACGGTATATAACTATCCTGGAACTCATTAGCAGATGTAGCTGAATATGAGCTTGGGAAAATACATAATAATTCATAATTTTCCTAAAACTTATTAACACTGAAATGTAAGTGGCGAACTACCGAATTAAATGAACTGCAAGCGAGTGCATTAACCCTCCCGCCGTCCCGTAAGCAGGCAACAGCGCCACTCGTGTGTTCTAACGGCGTCAGTTTGTGTCATTTTAAGACAAATATCGGCCCCGCGGGCACATAAAGGTACATTTGTCTTCCCTCGGCCCGTTAAAAGTTTTTCAAGACAATGTACCTTCAAAAGAAGACACTAGCTTCCGAAAGGTATACGGAACCAAACAAGGAAATAAGATATATACGTTTACTTATACCGTTAACCAGGTTATTTTGTAGCCGACCGATATATTTATATTGCACTATGAATTTTATTACATTCAAATACAAATTCGAATGTCTGTTTATCTTGCAAGTTCTACACGACTCTTGAAACACGTGTATTATAATATAAATTTTCTATTCGTTCGGAAGCCAGTTTTCCCTCAAGAAGCAAAAAAATTAAGGGTAGGCTTTTTCAAATTGAATTATACAAAATAGCGATCAAAGCAGACTAAGAGCATCTCGAACCAAGCTCACTGTAGGATTTCGAAGCTGCTGCTACAATGAAATGCACTACTGATAAAAAACCTACGTTGTTACAAATTTTTCAATGTTTCCCGCGCAGAATAGGTATAAGCACTTTAGTCGCCTATAATTAGAAAAACAAGTAGATATGTCGACTATTATTCTTAAACTAGTATAAAATAAAATGTACCAGCAAAAGATCTTCATAGCACTTACGCCCTTTTGTTGAGAAACGAACTTTTTCAACAATAACTCCAAAACGGTACATTCGATCATATTCGAAATAACTTTTGTTAACAGCATTTATTAATTATTAACTTTCTAATATTTTCACATTTTTTGGACATACGGTTTAAAAAATAAAGAGGGACACACAATTTCGGCTACTTTCGTAGTTATTATTTCCGAAACTATTCACGTAATCAGAATAAATTGCTTACAAATCTTAAAGCGTTTTAAAACAACTGTCGAAATAAGCGCTACTCGTTGATGTTTGGTGAAAAAAAAATTTTTCAGCTTCTGTTAATGTATGGAGTGTCTCCTCTAGAAACATTTATTTTTATTATTTAACTACGAGTAAAATTCCTATGACACACGGACGGACATGACCAAACTAGAAGGGATCCGTTCTCACCAATATGACTCGGAACCCTAAAAACCAAAGTATTACCGAAAGTCATCCCAACAAAAAGTCGAGCTGGTTATGCCCATCAGTTGTACCCAAAAAAATCGAAAAATTTATAATACCCTTTTTTACTGCGTAGTTATTTAATAATTATTTTTAATTTATTTAAGGGTAAGCTTTGAATATCTATAGAGACCTTGTTGAACAAGAGTACACGGAGCCCTACGAATCGGTATTAAACTACCGAAAATATAGTTAAATGTACTTCAGTTCTAATTAGAATATTTTAAACATATGATTTACTAAACATTTTTCGAAAATTTGATAATTAATCTAGTATTAAGGTTAATCGAAGTATAAAATACATACTACAAAATATGGGCTTGATATTGATTGTTGAACTAGAAAATTGCAGTAAAACTGAGTAAAACTAACTTCAAATTATTCTTAAAACCAATAAGTTAAAAGTTCACAAACTAACGTAGTTATATAAATGATGAAAGTAATTAGATATATCCTCATACTAAATGAATGCAATATCACGAAATTGTAATAATTACATTTCGAAACACTAGCCAAACATCATATAAGTTTAGAAGTGCCTTGTGAATACGGACGTGATCACGGTATATGACTTTTACTATCACTATCACAGTATACAGCTACACTTATACTTACTTACTTGACGATATGTTTAATGACTAATCCACGCACTCAGCAAAATTATACACATTTTTTTTTTGTCTGCAATAAGTAGTAACTATCGCCTAGAACTTTGACAAAACTATGGAATCGGCCAACGCGTTGCCGTCTTTTCGTAAAAGTTCCAACGTTATATTTGTTCAAAGACAGATTTGATGAAAGTTCGTTCCACAGTTTCGTTGGTTACGTGTAGAAAGTGGCCGGTGTGATGAATTGTAGTGGATCGCGTGTCATCGACGTGACGGCGCTGAAATTTAACTGTTTAAAGAGTATAATGTATTTTCTGAATTACAATACCGCATCACACGAGTGAAGCCGAGTAAAAGTCTAGTATACTGTCGACATAAGTCAGTGTGTCTAATTGATCACGCCTTTGTAATCGTCCCAAAATCAACGACAAACATCAAGTGTTTATCTAGTAATCGAGTCTGGCACATTGAACACAATCGAGATTTGACACAAAGCGTGCGCACACAATCGCGCCTTTGTGCGCGCCACTCGAACGGGATGGCTGCTTAACTAATTGTCGTTTGATATTCAAAATCTGGGTAATTACTGGTGATTGAATGACACAAAGACAACAGCATATTCGGAGGATTCATAGACGTATCTCGTCGGTATTGTAATCGAGTAGAGTAATGTATCCAGTGCCATTTTCGACTGTACGGGTTGTTGGTGCTATTAGGTTAGCTCTTGTGGGTTTTTTTTTAGTTTTGGACTCTGTCTCTGCTATCTGGTACCCAGTGAATCTTTACTTCTATGAATTGCTACGTTCTGCTAAAAATTAGCAACAAATCATATGGTAATATATTGCTGGTTAAGCGCCAACGAATCGAATGAAATAAAGAACTGATGAAATTTGTATTTTAACAATATAACACACAACTGAAGTTTTCTTATTTTAATAATACTTAATTTTTTTATTGATCGGGTAATCAATATAAATATATTACTGTTTTTTTATGGTCATGTGTTATCTTAGTTTTGTAATTTTCCTCTGTGTAACAAATTCGTAAATACTATTTTCAAGAGATAAATAAATGATACTGAATAGACAAGGATGTCTGCTCACACAAACTTATTTTAAGGTATCCTCTAAATCTAAGTAAAGGGTTTCCGATAATTGAATTTTTACACCGAGATATAAAAGATCAGCATGGAACGAGTGGCTCTGCCACGAGGTTTGGGGAAGGTTATGTTTATGTTACGTATAACCCCGAAATCAATCTGTTCGATTGGGGATAATTTCACTCGGCGGAGCACGATAGTCGCAGATAATTATTTCAAAATGTTTATTAACACTAAACCAATGACACTGAAAAAAATTACTCTAAAACTATTGTGGTAATGAACGTAAAATAGGTTAGGTAAATGAGATGAGGTAGGTGAAGTTAGCAGTGTTGATATAGTAGAAAGGAATATCCGAATGCACACGATGCGCCGAGATATATACCGACATGCACGGGTCGAAATGCAGACGAACGTTTAGATGCAAAACGGTTAAATTGCATTGTTTGATCACCATAAAGTACCGTCCGACGTGATGAATAAAAAAAAAAAGCGAGATTTCCACGAAAAGGAAAGATTTCGTCTCTTCTTTGCAGCGATAAAAATCTTCGCGAACGTGCACTCCATCGGCCGTTAATCCCATTTTATTTCTACAAACTGCGTCTATTCGGAAGGTGGATTGGCAAGTGAAACGCTGAAAATATTTCCAGCAGTATATTAAAAGTAGATCTGGCAACACTGGAACTACCGTTAATGTTTAGCCGATGGTAAGTCTCACTCGACGCCCGTCCGTCCGTAAATCACTCGCTGTTGCCGTGTAAAGCGCCGCGCACGTATTTTTAGAGGTCGAACACGAAATCGAAAATGTACGTAGCGGCACTAGTACACTACTCCGCGGCGGGGCGATACGCGAATGGCGTGCAGTTAAAATATATATATTGCCATTATGGAGTAATCATGTAAGGATCTAAAGGTTTAAGAAATACAGAACTACCTACTGATAAATTCTTAGAAATTCATAGCCTCTTATTATTGACTTTTCATTGCTTTACAAGGAATAAATCGTAATGACAAATGTTTTAAATATTTCGAATTAAAAACTCTCACACGTACAATATCAAATTTTAATTTTTTATCGATAACTTAAAACTATCTAACCTTATTTTTTTTGTAATCTTTAAGAACGTAAGTTTAATATAATAAAATGAAATTTATTATCCCGCACCTTTGCACGTCAGAAGAGCGCAATGAATTAATTTAAGAGGAGTAAGCACCTCAATCACCTAGACGGGAGGTAAACTTTAATTAAAACCTGAATTTTAAACGGTGTGAATTTTTCACGAGATCTAAAATCCCTCAACTCGTAACTCACGTCGCATCGCCGCCGCACGGAATAACTTTTGCAGAATGCAATTTACAATAAATTATATAGATATTAATAAGTTGAAAGGTTAAGGGTTGGAAATAATGGCTCGCCCATTCATCGTTCGATAAATTGCCAACGAGACACTCCGTAGTCAGATTACGTGCTTCAATATCCGGGGGCGCGCGGTGCGGCGCGTCGACCAACCTGTCGCCCGACTAGTTTAAGCGTATCGATGAGATTTTGAAGATTCGTGCTGTTTGCGTTTGAAAACATAATGCAACCCGTTCATATGAAAAAAATTATATTCATTGAATAGGAATAAACGTAAGTTAAATGTGAATATGCTAGTAAGTTATTTCTAGTCACAGTTAAAAATACTAGTTTTTGATAATAGATAATAGAATGAGCTCGCGAATTTTTTAATAATGTCTAACTTGTACTATCACGGTAGATTGCATTTATTTTGATAATTATGTTTTTGTAATAAGAATAGAAAAGTGCAATATAGATGGCTCAGCGGATTGTGTAAATTTGATAGCGTTTATGGGCATAGTTGACCGAATAGTAATTCAATAATACATGTAAAATTTATACGAGAAAGCTATAGTACGGAAAACGGATTGTACAAATAGTCTTCTATTTGTTCGATTTTCTGTTAGACTTGATATTAGATAAAAAAAAAAACTAACTGAATTCATTAAACGGGACAGTATCAAAAAAAAATCCTGCAGTAAAGCAATAAGCGCATCGTAAAATCCAGCATAAAAAGGGCCGAAGTATCACAGCTGATTACGTGTTAAACTTTTAGACACATTTCGTGCGGTTATGAAAGTAATTTCTACGAGATTAGCCGGCCGGGGAAATTTAATTTGTACGCGCGGCGCGTCGCGCTCGGCCCGCGCCGGAACTTCCTTTGACGGCTGTTTCATTCGAATATTGCGTGTCTGTCTCTCTTTTTTTTTTAGGTACGTATTGACGAGATCGGGAACAAACTTGATTCGCTAGTTTCGCGCACGTTAAAGGGTAAAAAATGCTATATGTTTTGTGACTAAGCTCGATGAAATTATTTCGAACCGTTCGTTCGTCAGTACAGTAAGTCATATTGTAGTAATTTCTGAATTTTGCAAAATTACCAAATGTTTACAGAACGTCACGAGTATTAATATAATCGTATAAGTACGTTTTTTACAATCTTATAATTTAAAACATTTCAATTTTCTACTCTAAAGTAAAAACTGCAAAGTGACATACGGCCGCTTTTGCTGTGTGATTTGTTCAGACAGATTTGATCGCTGTATTTCCTTTCAGCGGGTTCTATTAATAAATCTAAGAGACTATTGAAAATGTCTTAAGATCGACGATCGACGTCTGAATAACGACACGTAGGTACTCGGAATATTATAAGGCTCTTGCTGAAAATTTACAGAGAAGTTCGTCTGTCGTTTAAAAAGAAATAACTCTTTTATTGCCGATATTCTATTATCGATATATAAATTCGATAAAAATCGGGCTACAACACTTATTCTGCAAACAATCTTGTTATTGTCAACACAATAAAACAAGCCGTAGTCAACTTGTAACATTATGTGTCTGCTTATTAAGCAGTTGCACTTAGTCAGTCCACAAAACCGCACGATCGGTCAGCAGAGACGACATGTCATGTCTTTTTATCTGATATCAGCAGTTTATCTGATAAGTTTGCATATTAAAAATGGGTGGCAAAATAAATAATTAAATTGTGTACCTACGGAAAAATCAGCAGTTCTAGTTAGAGTCTGCGAAGTCCATGACAGTCCACGAACGGCCAAACTCGTACGAGTATTGAGTATTGTCGTTCGGAATTTAGTTGCAATGAGTTATAATGTCATTGAAGTGTGTGAAAGCGACTTGTATGCTTTTTGACGTTTTGCGATTAATACAATCGTGACTTGCAATGGCTGATAATAGTGACTTTCATGAAGAAAAAATACTATTAGTTCCTGAGCACGACTATAACACGGACCGTGACAATAGCAGTGAATCACCGATGGCTAAAATAGCAATGTTCTGTTTAGACTGGAACTTTACTATCATGTGTGTTTACCACGATTTGATTAAATACTACTCACTAATGCATGCAATATATTTCATTAGCCATATAAAAATTTTAGGAGCAGTTCAGTAAAACATATTGTTGATCGACTTAATAATGTCTGCTGACCACAAGTTGCTTACCGACTGACCATTTTGGTCGACTGAATACATTTTACCGCTCATAGAAATACAAAGATATTGTTAATAGTTTAAATGGTAACTTAACGTCCTTCTCAAATTATCACATATCAAAATCATTATATAAACAACTGAGTTGAAATCTTGCAAATGCAACCCGTTCCAAACAACTTTACGTTAGTGTTAAGCGACAATGTTTAAAAAACTTGATAAGCACGAAAACATCATTTTTCACATTTTACAGCTCAAAATTGTCAGAGTTCTATTTCGAAATTATTAGATCGACTCCATCGAGACTTGCGATTTTCTACACAGTATTTTAAGCACTAAAATAGATATAGAAATTTAAAAAGCAATATGTTGAGAAACCTAAAAAGAATATTATACATTTGTTTTATCGTTAGTAATCATTTTTGTCGTTAAATATATCGTTCACGTAATTTTTTGTTAAGAAATTCATTTTTTTTTAATCTCTAAAAACCACGCAATAGGTTCATGACCAATTTTCAGGACAATTAAGATCAGTAAACCCTTTCTAATGTTGTAAGCATGAATCCAGTCACTACATTCGTTCAAAAATTATTCTAGACTATTCTAAAATTATACAGACATGCAGACATCCCTCTCAAAACAGTCAAGCTTTCGAGATCCTCAAAACGACGATTTCCGGTGAAATTTCGTTTTCTCAAATCGGGGTAACTTTTTTTTTTAATTTACGGGAGTTTGCAATTTTCTTAACAAAAAGTCAAAAACTAAGGAGTATGTGTAATCCTTACAAAATCATAATTATTTTGTTTAACGTTGTAGCATATGTTATGACTATACTAAAAATTCATAAATTGTGTTACGAGCAATAGCATGGACAGGGATCGGGATCAGGATTGGAACAGAAATCGTTAGATACAAAAACATGGGCAATTTAATCCTATCCATCCACACGGGCGAAGCCACAAGCATAGCTAGTTATGAAATGTTTTATTTCCGTTACAGTCAAAACAAACTCTCCCGCAGAAATCAGAAATTGTGCACAATATATTAAGTGCATGAACAAATTATTACTGTTATAATTACGAGTTACTTTTCCGTTATGGCCAAAGTATAAAGTTACTTCTTAGGAAAACCACAAAAGGCGTCTATACGTTAACTGTACAAACGAATTGTAGTTGCTGTACGTTACATTGGTTACGGTAAAGCCATTAATTTTCTACTAGCTGAAACAACAAAATATGACTAATACGTTAACAGTTTAACGGATAATAGCTGTCATAACTGTTGCATATTACTACAATCAAACCATGCATTCAAAACATTTCAGTCTTAAAAAAAAACTAACCACCAAAAATTGGCATTTCAAAGCGTAACAGGAGCCCATAACGAGTTAGGGGTACAAGCGTCGAGCACGTAAGCGAACCGAGCTAGAGAGAGGAGACAAACAAATAACCGGCGAGAGGAACACCTTATTGTTGCCAAAGAAAACACTCGTTAACGGCGACGTCCCGGCCGCGCAAATACCGGCGACGGTTAATTAACGCGCTCAATCGTTCAAACAACCACCTACGTCACAGATCCCGCGCCGCGAACAAATATTAATACAGCGGAATCGGCCGATCTAATTAACATTCATTCCTTCGACGGCGTAACAGATTAACGCCAATCTTGGCCGGCGGGGGGCGCGCGGCCCGCCGGATCCGCCTGAACTTGCGAACCAATCGGGACCTTATCACTTAACACTTACAAAACACTATCTGAAACGAGGCGCGTGCTCGTTCGGGGCCCGTCGCCGAGGCTCGAGATAAACTTTGTTCCGTTCCGAACGGGCACACGGTTCATACTGCCACGATCGAAATGACACCCTATAGCCTTTCAAAGAAGATCGCGATTAGGTTTATGAACTGCTGTCGCTCAAGTCGGCCGCGATGACGCGCCTATCGCTGATTGACAGAAGTCACACGGTACATTGTATTAGAGGGATTGTGAGGAACTTAAGCAGCGGGACCCGCTGCCAACTTGACAGGGTCTCGCCGAGGCTTAGCGGACTGACACGTCTTTGATCTTCATAACGGCTTATTAATTAGCCGAAGAAAGCTAATCTAAAGATGTTTAGACAGCGCCAACTATTACAGGCTGGTTGATGAAATCGTTTAACTTCATTGCGATGTCATATTTACTATGAGTTTCTTCTTAAAAAAAAATTTAAAAATAACGCTTTCGGTTTCTGTATAAAAATTTACTACATGTAATCAGTTTTGTATAAAATGTAGTTCTAAAATCGTGATTTTCTGTATAGAATAAGAGCTTACACTAACGAAAAGTTCGCGTTATGATTTTTATGATATGAATTAAAATGGCCTATATTATTTGTATGTTCGAATCTGTTTATGTAATGAGTGATTATTTGAATGCGCGGTGGTCCTTTGTAACTCAATTAAGATTTTTGGACTCGCATTAAAAATATGTAATTACTTGACCAACACGTTGTTGATAGTAGGAGTGTGAAGTAGAGACTTAAATATTTAAAAAAAGATATAAGATTCAAAGTGAAAAAAAGCTGCTTCATCACATGCTTTTGAAAACTAAAAAAGTTATTGCTATATTTATTCGATTTACTTTATACACGTCAAATATTACGACAGCATTCCAAAAAACAACCCAACTACGAAGTAAGTTATTTAAAACAAAGACTTTTATTATAAAAAACATCAAATATGTACATAAAAATTTAATGCTGTTTGTTCAAAATCTCAAATTTTCAAAAGTTCTTTACCGGTCGTTTTGAATTTGTTACGCAACGTTGTATTCATATACACGCATGTTTTATGGACCATATTTTTTAGCATCTGTCCCTGGCTTCATTTAAAGTTAGGGACAGTATTATTGAAACAAAGCACTGCACCGATTAAAAATTCTTTCATTCATTAAAAGCCATACTGTTCGTGAGTAATATGGCTTATATTTTATTTTGATATTAGTATTTGCTCCACCTTCGTCCATATAAGCGATAGCGGAAGCTAAACTGAAAGCTAGGCGGGAAGCAGAAGCGAGAGCAGAAACCGGGACCAAAATTGGAAATTTAACCGGCGTCAAATGGAACCGGGAATAGAATCAATAGCGTGACCGGAATCGAATCAAGATCAGTACCATAATCAGAATTGGAAGGCGGTCCGAGATTTGAATTAACAGCAACATTAATCGATGAAGGAAATATATTCTAACTCCAAACGAGAAAAGCAGTGGGCAGAAAACTAGTTTTGAAAAAAAAATCGGTTAAACAAAAATTATTGAAAAAATTTTTGGACATTTGCAATTTTACAATATGCCAGACCAAATCGGGTTAAATTTTCGAAAAATTAAACTGATATTACTTCGAATAGACTGATATTATTTCGAATGTCCTAAATTTTATTCTGATCGGTCAATTAAAAGATAAAAGCTTTCCTTGATTTCATAATTTCTTGAATCTCAATTTTAATCGAATAATCAGATTTTCAATATTCTCAATTAATAATTATTATGTATTGTACAATAAATATTATGTATTAGTATGAATTGTATATGTACGAATGTGATGTACACACATTCATACATATACTACAGTATTTTCCTAAAATTAATCATAATAGGACTAGGTCCTCGAAGCCCTAGCGTTTTGAAGTCTTAGGAAAATGATGAAATCTCACTTTTTAGAAAGTTGGGTTAAAAATAATAAGTACCTCATTTTTATTCATATGTCTTCGTGATTAGTAAAAAAGACTAAAAAAATATAAGAAACTAAATGTGCGATTCGCGGAACCCCTTCAGAAACGAAGTTTTTTTTTGCAATGTAAATAAGCAAAGTAAGGAATAAAATCAGAGTTTCATTTAATATTTTAGGAGAAATACTAATTTATCAAAAATAAGATATAAAATAGTCAATTTTAGATTACATAAAAATAGTAAATAACAAATTTCAAGAGAAAAACAGACAATCGCATGGAGGGGGCAAAACCCTTCGCGTTATGTCACGATTTCTACCAGTCAATTCTTACCACAACTACAGTGCGTTAAGCAATTTCGTTCCAAAACTAATTCAATGTTTTTTAATATTGCAAATAATAAAAATTGAATAGGTAGGTCACAGGATAAAGTTAAGTATAAATTATAATGTTCTAGGGCAGGATGTGAGTTTCTTCTAAGGAAAAGAGGTTCTAGTTGAATTTTCAGATGTTTGTCATTTTAATCAGAGGAGCACGAAAAAAAGCTTTAAGATAAAAACGCAATTCGATAATAAAAAATAAAACTGCTAACTAAATGATAAAAACGATAAAAAAAGGAACAAATAAAAAAATTCTGTATTTAAGAGATCTACAGCATATTTAGTAGTACACATTAATTATTGAGTGTACAAACGATCAAAGATCACGTTAATAAGCAGAAAAACAACTACAAGACATTCAACGAAAACCTACGAGATGTCCTACCAATCTATATTTTACATGTGGGAGCGCGGGCGCGTCCCGGGAGCTTCGTCAAATTAAGTGTGTTCCATCTCGATGAAGACGTCCTCTGCATAAATAATGAATGGTAAATAACAAATAAGTACATTGTGATATGTTGATTCAATTATACGTACATACGTCTAGATTGATGATAAATGTAATAAACCGTTACACGGGAAAATTTTAGAGGAACGTAAAATAACATAATTGGAAGTATACGAAACGTAAGTTTCATATTCATTATCATGATTATGCCGACACACGAGTTTCGTTATAATAATATATCGAATCGGATAGAATATTATCATTATAATATAGCGGAGTAATAAGATTTTTTCAACTTTCCGCATTAAATTCGAAAATTTTCATGAAATTCGAGAAATAATTTCAGGCTTGCGCGCAAGGTCAACCGTTACTCAAATTTTATTTTTGTGGTATACATTAATTTTCTAGCATAAATATTTCTTCAAATTCGATTTAAACAATGCAAAATACGTAATTACGATATTGTGAAACGACGTAAAGCCTCATTTCAGAACACATCGCGCGGTCACTGCGACAACTTCGGGCGCGGTGCGCGCTGCCTTGTGGCGGCGCACATCTAATACACTTTACGACGTAATCTAGTTACACTAGCATAAACGATACAACGCCAATATCGTGCCGAAATATTCAACATTGTCGCGTGGCGCAGACGCGGCGTACGGCAGGTGTTTGCCGCCGAATGGCCTCGTAAAAACATCCCCATATGGATTTATTACTTGAGTGCACTTGCTGCTGTAACGGCGGCGTCCGACCGCCTGCTGTGGGGCCCGCGTCGACGGTCGCGCTCTCTTGCGTTCGCTAACTATTCTAGTCTAAGATCCAACATTAGAAAAATGTATCGTCATCTGTTGATCGAATCAAATAATGGTTAAAAGGCAAATAACAATATTATAAAATTGTGCGAACTATGTCTGCCACCGTAGTCCTGCTGCTATTAACATTAATTAATTGATTAATTATGAATTTTTTGCTTTTTATGTTGATTACACATCACAAGCACAAAATTTTCGAATACGATGTTTTACACCTTGCTGCAATAGGCAGCGATCTGTGTGACCGTTACAGTTACCTGCAGCCAGATTTAAGCAGGTAGATAAACTGAACTTATTTCCCTCGTCTGTTAATTAAAAAATATTAACACGTTTGTAAAGTTTACAAAAACCGAAATATATTTATAACTGGCAGTTACTGTGAAACTATTTGCAGCCTACACAAAAAAAAAATGTAATTAATATTAATAACAGCGGCACTACGGTGGCAGACATTGTTCTCGTAAATTTATTGTTATCTACCTGCAAAACATAATTTGATTCAATTAACAGATGAGGGTACGTTTTTCTAATGCCGAATCTTAGGCTATTCATATTTAGTTGTTGTGTTACGGGAGCGGCGGTTAGATAGCCCTCTTTTCCTTGGCTACGTCTCGTTTCAATCATTCCGTATCTACGTAAAGTCAATGTTTCTATGCGCGTACCGAAATGGTCATTCAGTGTTTAATAAACAACATTCCATATGGAAATTAGAATTTTCAATATTTATAAGATTTCTTTGAGTTTGGATGTGACGTGATTTTAAAGTTAACGTCTTCTTCAAGAAGAAATTCATGAACAGTGGACTTATTGAGCTGAGACTTCGGATGAAAGTTAAATTTAGCCACAATTGCAGCCACATGGCGCTTCAATCAGAATCGATTGACTATGGGCGAACATTTTCGACGATCAAAAATAATTATTCGAAATATTAAATTCACGTTGAGTTTTCATGAATAAATGCAATTTTAACCAATTTCTGGTGTTTCGATTACAATTGTCTGCTTACGGAGGAATTCTTGAATGGTTGTTGGTATCGATTTGATTTCTTTACATTCATAACGTTAATCGTGCTTGGTGCTTGAACCTAGCTTTTTCTTAAGGGGAACTTCGCAATGATTAGTAGTTAAAATAATTAAAATGGATAGTTACACAAATTGGACTTACATGGAAGGCTTAAAATCAAAGCCATTAGATCTAAAATAAAAAGATTTTGCGAGGGTATGCATCATCAATATAGAAAGAACTTGACACAACAAAATTCTGGCAGTGTAGTACCGAATATGTAAAAATTGTAAACACTCCGTGGTAAGGTAAAAACCGGACAAAATAACACAGGTAAGGTAAGCTTTTCATTAGATTAGAGAGGATAAAAAAGGAGATTAGACATATTGTGGAATTCTCAAGACGTGCTTTAGAAGTTAATCTACACGTAGTACATTGATTTTACATAGGTATTTAGAACTATTACCATTAGAACTTTCATTTATTGGTTTATTCACATTAAAAAGGTGATTTCAATAAATAATAATAAAATACCCTTTTAGCCAACCCTAACAAACAAAGACGAATATTAATTGGGCTGTATAGATACGACGAAACTCCGACTTGTATTTGATACCATTTTCCCATCCTCGTTAATAAAGTGACTACTATTAAATATCAATAACACAACGATTTTTTTTGTGTCGACTTCAAAAAAAATAAATTAAACCATCGCAACAGTAACAGATATCGATCGAAAATCGAAACAGATTCGAACGTAACCCCGACGAATTAGCATATCGCCCGTCAGGCGGATCTTGGCGGGACCACATCGGGCGGGGGGCGGGGGGTGCGGAAGTGCCGACCGCGGGCCTCGTATTATAACATCTAAGTAAACAATTGGTGTTGGCCGATAAGTAAGTTTGCGTGCGGCGGGCCGGACTCCGCAGATTTGCCACTGCGCGAAAACGTCCCTCAACACTGTAGCGATAGTTTTAAATTGTAATTAAACGGATGAATGTTTGTTGTTATGAGCGGTTGTTGTTCATGAAATTAAGGTTTGAAGGAAGAATGAAAAAACTTGTGTTCACTATCTGTGCGCGTACACGGTCATTGAGTCCGATCTATCTTATTATTCAAACCGTGTCCATTTAATGCTCATAGGCATGGAAAAAGATACTGTAACTGTAGAAGTATTGCTGATCAATATGTATGTATATTTCTTTGCAATACTTGTACATATTGATTTATAAGTCATTTTTAGCTCTGAAACTATGTAGGTACCTACTACCTAGTATATATCCGTAGAGTCTTTAATTATGACAACCCTTAATTTTCAAATATATATTTAGAAAAATATAACATTAGAACATAGTAATTTTGATAACATGACTGACTTACTCATGGAGAAAATTTAAATAATTAAAAAATACTTTTATAAACAATAAATTACGTTACTTCTAAAGATAAACTTTTTATTTATGATTATTTAATGAAATAAGTAGTTCAATTAATCACTAAAAATACAACCGTTGAAATGTAAGTTCAACCATTACAAAATCCATTAGTATAGCGCACATAATACAAAATAAATGTTGGTAATTTTAGACAATCAGAAAATATTCAACGCTATTTTCGGTAAAATATGTAAAGGATGTAAATTTCGTCAACCGTGATAAACAGTAAAAGATATTATAATAGACTGCTTGATGTTAAATTTTAATATACAAAAAGCTATACAAGCATCCGAACTAATTTTGTACAAAAATTTCGTCCATAAAGGAAATATCATTGCAGAAGATGCGCGAACACATATATTTTAAACCGTCAAAGGTACACGAAACCCATAAACAAGGCCGGGCCGCCCTCTGGCGGTGCGCCGTATTCCGGAGCTTTAAGTTGCAAGTTTCACAGGGCGCCGCCGCCCGCGCGTGTTTGTGCGCGGCTCGCGGCTGACTCGACACGACCACTTGTTAACGAGGCGTACGTATGCAGTTTCAACCCGTCTGCCGTATTTTGGCGAGTTTGAGGGGGAAATGCGGTTTGAGCTTGGAACACTCGTTTTTCCATTGTCCCGTCCCGCCTGTCATTATTTTACATGCTGACATTATATTACAAAACTGTCTATGATACCGATAATAATATTAGTTTATTTTCGCATTACACCAAGTGTAATTTTTTTCTGGTAAAGAAAGTTTACAGTTACTCGAAACTTTTACCGAACCTAATCTAATTACGTGGGCGCAAAATGTTGATTTTGGTTCGCTTGTAACGTACTTAAATTGTACATCACTATGATAACTTCAATAATATGCACATAAGAAAAACATAAAAACGACCCGCCATTTAATGCAAAACAGTTTCTAAAAGTTTCTTAAAATAAAATATGTAAAATTATAAAAAAAATATATCAAAAATAAAAAACATCATTGAAAATTAAAAAAAAAAATGTACTGAACTATAAGTACTTGGCGTACATGATGTTTGAAATCACTACATTTTCAACACACTATAGATACGCTGGATATGAAATATCGATGTTATATATTATTCATTACCCGTATCACAAAAATTCAACATTCGTAAATTACATTAAAACAAAAAAATCAATCACTTGACATCCGACGATAAAACCGAAGAAAAATCAATATACGAAGCTGTAAGCTTCCCGCCGTTATCGACGCACTCGCAGCCGGCCGCGAGCCTACGCCGATAACGCGCTACCAATCACCGATAAGGACGTGGAATACCTTCGCAAAAAATTAAAACCAGATAACGACATCGGCCCGCTTCAAGCTGCTTTGATACCCCTTTGTATTGAAAGAAAATAAACTTGTAAAGCACGCTACTTTTCTTTTATTTGGGAATCCAAAATCTTTTAATTTACATTCTTGTTGAAAAAGCGACTCAGTTGTAATATCGCTCGGGGAAATAATCAATTAACCATCGATTATTATGTCATATTATAAAGAATAAATATTTTTTTTATTTATATACTGATTATTTCATTATTATTATTGACAATGTATAAAATCATGTATTCCAAAAGACTTCTTCATGATGGGCATTATAAGTGTTTTCCATAAAAAAAAAAACTGAAACGTAACTCTCCGAAAAATTAGAATAGGCAAATTGTTTCAAGGTAAGAAAATAAATGTTTGAGAAATAGGCAACTAAACGAACGCCGCAGGCGCGGGCGGCGGGGGGTGGGTTGGACAGTTTAAAAGGAAATCGAGAGAAAGCTCTAGTCTGAAGTAGCTTACTCAGTTTCAAAAGTCAACTAATTAAATCGTTTCGAATAGCGTATTGTCTCGATCGGGCCTCTAATTGATCGGTTTAGCGAAACGCCGTCTCGGGCTCGGGCGGGTCCGCCCCCGCCCCCGGCCCGCCCCGGCGCGAACACGAGATGGGCTCATTTGGTGCACTCTTAATTACGGCGGCCGATTTAATTGATCGATCCGCTCCGACTGATACTATCGGACCCGTTTAGTTTCCGCGAAAATTTAATTTATGGTTAATTCGGCAACTACAAATATACGTCTTCTCTTTCGTTCGATGATTTAGCCTTCTTCAGATACGTTACTTGATGTCCGATATTATTGTGTGGAATATCATTTGATAGGTTTGAATTTATTGCAGGTGTTTGAAAAATAAATATATTTTAGACATGTTGTGCATTCATCAATTCAAATTAATAGAATAAAGAATGGTTCAATTCGTGAAATTTAGTGCCCTCCAAAGTGCTGAAATTAAAAAAAATTGTAAAAAGAAAAGAACGGGTAGTAGCAATTTTTAGATAAATTAATTAGGTTGATTTTGATATTACAAATTATAAGCTCACGTTATTTTCCATAAAGGTAGGCAAAGACCACATAACTTCATAAGGTACATCTTTAGGGTGCTTCGTTGAAATCTATCAAAAATTTTTTGCAAGATTGTCTGTTCTGAGTGTTTAAAATTCGACTCTTTCTAAATATACCATCCGTTTTATCTGCTCAAGATTGTCTAGGGCGCCTGCAGTCCGCCTGTTTAGGGTATCTTTTATATTAAAGGCACTCGAGCTGCCGCGGAACGCGTCATAGTATACATAAAATGAAGATTTCGGCATTTTTTTCACTTTTCGTTAAATAAACCCCAACCAATTGAACAGTCCTTTGAATAGAAACACTGAAGAATTACTTTAAAATATCACTTACCGCGCGCTATACCAAGTTTTATAAATCCCTATGGATATCGTTGCGGCCAAACTTTTACGAATAGCTGCATGGAAAATAAAGAGGCGAGTAGCACTTTGCGAAAATGACGCATTTGCTGGAGTGGTTGTACTAGATATATACAAAGAAAAAAAATAATAAACTTATTGTCATTTCTCAGTTTTTGTTCAATTAAAGCTAAAGCAGAGCTACAAAGTTACAAGCAAAGATACAAAGAAAAGTAAAGGTTAAGTAGTCGAGTCTTCTTTGAATACCTAATAGCAAACTTGCAAAAGCTTAAAGCACGAGCAGTTTTGAAAAATAACATAAAAAAACAGATTTATGTTTTAAATTATCTTGAAAAGAAGTATTAAGTGAAAACAAGTAGTAAATTCCTCTACAAATTTTCTGTGATAACTAAACATTAGTTGTATGTCATAATTTAGAATTACAATTGCATATCAAGCTAGCTGAGCCAGGTTACTACGATTTTAGGACAAAATGACTTATCAGATGTAAGCTGGTACAATAAATACGCTGGAATTAAAAACTTGAATTTACTTTAGTTTTTCCCCGTTCTCCTTTTTGATGTGTTCAAACCAATGGTTTGATTATTTTTTTGCGATAAAAAAGTACATGATATTGCACACTATGTATTCTTTTTTTATTTTATTTTTTATTGTTCTATTTATAAACATACAATACAGAACATTGTATTCAGAACGACACAGCAAGTACTTCAAAACTATAAACGATTAAAAACTCCAGTGTTTTTCATTTCTTTTGTAAACAACTTTGCAGTAAAATATATAGTGCAGAAATTATTTATTAAATTTTAGCAAGGGGCCTTGTTTGTGCATATTAAGAACTATTTCTTATTATTACTAATGACTATTATTTATTACTACTAGTGATTACTACATATTATAAATAATAAGCCTATGCAGTGTCAGGTTATATGTCAAATATTTAGCCGTCATGTTATAACAACAAGTGTGATAAGCGATACAGCACTTATCGCAAGGCTTAAGCGATTAAGCGCATAATCGATTGATTTAAACATCAGTTCAACTTGAATCTTCTATTAAATGATAAAATTGAAAAGGCGACTTTGAAATGTTAAGCCTCCTTAATTTACCCTAAAATAGTTACTTTGGAGTCTGTTTGTTTTAGTTCAAAATCGTGCCAAAAATTTACTTCTTTAGGATAATTAATTTAACGATGATTGCTCAGTGCCCAAATAAAAACATATAACATACGACCTTAGAAATAATTAGGCAACATAAGAGCATGTATCATTTTCACCTTAGATTACCATTGCAAATAACACTAGTGAAAAAATATTACTCGTTTTTTGTTTTTTTTTTGTACATTCTTGTTTACTTCTAAAGAGGTATATAGATAAATCCAAAGCGCTTCGAGTGGATTTAAAAAAATCAAGTAGTACTTTGTTACTTCATTGCTAAAATTTTGTCTCTCTTTATTTGATCTATCCGGATCTTAAGTTTTGAAAGGTGATTAAGACGTCGTTCTCATAAGTACAATTCCTTAAAGTTCTACTTCACGTTGTGTCTCATTTTCGTTTATGACTGCAATTTATTACATTTATTATAGTTAAGTACTACTTAAAACTTTTCACAAGCTCTTATTTCAAGTTTCACCTCCGAGAGCGTGTCCTTTTAAATATGAAAACTTACAAGTTATGTTTACTCTCTGTTTGGGCAGTATTACGCTGAAAGTTTGCCTACATGTAGAACTTAGTGGGTTCTCAATGTGAGGTCAGAAGAGAAAGAATGATGTCACTAAAGTCTTAACGGCATGGTTATATATATATACATACCATAGGTATATATATGACATTGTATATTTTTAAATACTTACAATAAAGCTTGGTTATTGAAGTATTTTTTTATAGCAGAAGCGATAAGCACGCTTGTGGGTCACCCACAATAAAATATCATCGTGGCCCATGAGTATCGGTAACACTGGGGGAGTTGTTAACGCATTTTTGAGCCGGTATGTTCACTTCTCGTGGTCCATCCACTACATTACCGCATATTACAACAGTGTCGGTCACCTATAAAAAATTATCATCTTGGCCCATGATTATCGGTAACACTAGTTTATTACAGTTTTTTTCATGGTCTCATGACCTATGGAATTTTGTTATGGGGTTACACAGCCGATGCGTGACCTCAGCCCTATGCAGTTCGCTCGTGCAACACAACTTTCGTGCTGCAGAAGCGAGCTATTCGTGCTGTTTATGACTTGAGACCAATGGCATCTCCCAAAGAAAAATTTAAGGAAATTAATATACTAACTTTAACATCACAATACATATACTAAAACCTGGTGTATGTCAAGAGATATATAGAATCGTTCCAAAAAAGGAGCGACATGTATTACATTAACACTAGTCATAAGCACGATCTTGCTGCTGAATAAACCCATCTAAGCAAAGTTAATAAACCGTTTAAGGGGCAATGTGTGCGCTTTTATAATAAGATCCCAGCTGAAATCTAAAATTTGCAATTTTATGAATTTAAACGTTTCTTTAAAAGAAAGTTATATGAAAAGGGCTATTATACTGTTTCTGAATATGTTAGTGCAAAAAACCATTGGGACTAAACTGCTCAGCTATCAGGTTGCTTCGTGTTATTACTAAGTGTTGTACATACTAAATTATTAGTTATTTAATATTTTGTACCGATGAGTAAAAAAGCAAACCTTGAGTTTCTTTCCCATTTTTTTTTTTATAGTGAATCAGCATTTAGAATGGGTGGTAATTTAATATCGAAAACAGTTGTTTATGACGAATTTCAAGTGTATTTATTTTTATTTACATATTAAAAATAAATACAGTTATCTGAATTAAATGACTGTATGCATGAATAATAAATATATAATACATTACTTCATTCGTATATTTTCCATTAATTATATTACCAAATAGCAGTAAAGACAAATATAATAATATTATCAGTTATATTGTCGGAAAGAATAAAAAGAAGGCTTAATTCAATGTAACTTTTAGCACACATGGCACATAAACAAATCGTGTGCCTGGAACCTTTACGCCCAGTTTAATTAAAACTTCTTAGACTTTTATGACAAATATCACCAAAAAGATTAATCATAAAATAAATGTGTTGTTTTGTAATTTATTTTCTTTGATAATGCAATTTTGACCTTTCTGTACTTATGAGAGCCCTTGGGCTCATTAAAATATTTTTATAAATATAAATTGAAATTTATATATGTATATAGACTTACGTATAAAATTCAATGATGGTTAGTTGTTCCAGTTACCACTAAGCACTTCTGTATAATTAATCTGTATAATTAAAAGATCTGTGCCGCTGTTTAATGCATCAGTGGCCATAATGTTTTGTCTACATATAGTAAGAAATTTGAAAAAAATATTTTATGAATTATAATATAATATTGATTTTAATAAAGAAATTATAAATTTTATTGATCAGATTTCAAATTTTGGTACTTAAAAAGACATTTTTTTGGCCGTGGATCATGATTAAGTTTGCTGATTTATGCGTTTATTCATCGATGGAGAGGTAAATTTTTTTTCTGAATCAGTCATATGAATTTTTAACAACACTTTTTTTTATAATAATGTTTCTAAATTATTTTTTTATTACACTTGTCTTTTTATAAAATTTTCATAGTTTCAATTAAAATAATCACTGTAATCACAAAGATCAAGTCGCAACAAAATGTAGGGTTATAATATTTTGGGACAGTTCCACGTTATTTATATAAATAATGTCTATTTATACAGCAGTAGTATATCTGCAGTGTTACCAATACATACGAACAAGTATATTATCAGGTTGGTAATGAAGAGAATGTCACTTCTGTCCGAAAACTGTTACTTCCGTTTGAATAAAAATCTGAGTTAGGCTAAAGTCGCGGATACAGAAGTTACTTCAAAAGAACTAAAATTAAATTAACGAGAAAAATCATGCATTTGAAATTAATAGTTTTAAAACATGTGATAAATATCTATTAATAAAGAAGTAAGTTTTACTTAGAGCATAACAATGACGAAATTAAACATGTTATTTACTTATCTATTACATAAAAAATTTTATTATTATAAGTGTTTATTACAAACATTGAAAAATGTTTATTTTGGTTACTGTGTATAAAGTAAATATTTACGATATTCCTAAAATTTGATAGGATGTTTGCATCTTCGCTTCATCTTCAAGAGAACTAATTCTACAACTGTACAAAATCGTAAATACCAACTGGTACATTAATATGCATACGTGCGCGTGGGCATAAATATTATCGATATCCTAAACAAATTAACAGCAGTATTGAGTTCGGTAAATTCTGACAGTTAACCGCACCTTTTACACTTCTAGTTTTTAACTTGTTTTTAAATCGATTAAAATCGGACTCGTGAACAAAACATAAATTTCGAATCCCATGTATCGTTAGCTTTCCAAAACAGGACGCGTGCGGCGACGAAAAAGCGGCGCAGGGCGGGCGGGCGGCGCCTGGACTAATGCCGCCCGCCCACTGCCGCGCGCCCGCACTACTCATTGTGTTTATAGCGACATTACGCTCAGATATTCATTAATAACTATTGCCCCCAACTTCGCCTGCGTCGACTTCTTGTGTTTATTCTTCTTATTTGCATAGGTTTGGATTCTTTCCTTCCTTTTAGAGAAAATTTCATGCGAGAAAGGGTAATAAATGTCCGTTTTCGGGATGCAAACCGTCTTTCTGGAAAACTTCATTAAGTCTGAATTACAAAAAATTTACTACTTTGCATACGATTTTAAGGAAAATCGTATATCAGGATTTTTTTTTGTTCATATATCAAGGGGCTTGAGCCTTAAGCCCTGCGGGCCGGATGTGCCTCCCCCCCGCCCCGATCGATGCGGCGGCCACGTCCGGCACAGACCACTTAACGTGCTCTCCGAGGCAAGGAGCGACAAGTTTAAACTGACTTAAGTTAAAAATTCATCGGTCTATTCGCCTATGGTCAGCATCGAAGATATTACCGTTCATATATACACATACATACAGTACAGTGGAATGATTTTTCCATAGTCTGTTACAGATTTCAAATATAATAAAATAATAATTATTCGAAAAATTTCATTAATAAGTGTTTCAACTAATTACTAGTACTAACATAAGGCTAGTCTCGATGATTTCATTTAATTCGTATTACCTTCCAACTGCCTAAACTTTTCTTTTTCAAGAAAAAAATATTGAAATATTAAAATAAAAATACATGTATCTCCATGAATACGAATCGAAGCCTATTTATAACCCGCTCCGAAACTACGAAATACTATGCAAAAAAGTTATCCACGATACGCGACTCGATAGAATCGAGGAGGTGGAAGAGGCGCGGTGTCAATAAATCTGTCCCTACTTCTAACTCTTAAGTTAACAGATAAAAACTAACTTTGTTCGGGACGAAGCCACTCGGCGGGTTCGATTACATAAGGCGGCGCCCAACTTCCTCTATTAAGCTCTACTTAGAGGTACAAATTTCGGCGCTGCCTATTTAAACATTGTTGCCAAATATTCTCGCGCGGTGTGGTACAACGCCCGAACAGGCTTAGGTTTGATTCTGCGGCGTTACATGACTGTTCTATTTCTTTTCTTTGCTAGCTAAAAATTCCAATTCATCTATTTTTCATGTACTACATGTATTTTTTTAAGTTATTCGTAAAATCATATTTTATAGTTATCGGTGTTAAACAGACTGGCTCGACTGTACGTTGGTGCGTCAGTGGTTGGAAGGTACTTCGAATTTTCTCGTCGGAAGAAGTTGAGCTCGATCTTAGTTACGGTTGAATCGACCGAAGGTTTTTTAACTTAAATTAAACAACTTATTTCATGTCTTAGAAAACAGGTTAAACCGTCGGTTGTGTACATTTTTACTGCATCAATGACAATGTACCTTAGCATCCCCAAACCAGAGTAGAAGGCTTATACGAAATCCAAACCTATCGATGTGAATTAAGAAAAAAATGTGGGAAGGTATGCCTCGGCAGAGGGGTAATCAAATTTTGAAACAAAAACTGATATTGTTTTAAAGCAAGTAAACAAGGAATTGTTTTACATTTAAACTAAATTGTTATATAGATGACTTTTATTTGAATGAAGTAAATTTAGTAATAATTTTGTTTTCATTAAAGCAAAAGAAATCAATTAGTTCTATAAATTAACTGTTCACTGGATGAAATACGACTTTAAAATTGAAACAAACAAAACAATTTTTTTATGTGAACTCTATTAAAATCCGTCGCATAGTTTAGAACAATAGTGTGTCCAAACAGACCTTAAAAAAGATTTTTTTTCATTTGATTAGTTTTTCTACTACCCGCTCAATATTAGTTTTTGATGAAGATATTTAATGCTCAGAAACAATGGTCGTACAGTCGTATCCTATAATGAGTAAATATGTAATTTCAATTTTCTTTAATACATTAATTTCTAAAAACCTCGAAAACAAACAATAAATTGTTTATTGGTCCATATTGACTCATTAAATAATTGTATGCGCAAGCGGTATCGAAAGATTTTATGTGAATGTGCAGACAATATTTATGAATATCGTATATTTCACTGCGAAAAATACATCAATTTTTTAAATCATGGAGTGAAAATACAAAGTCGATACAGTGGGAGAGCGGTGTCGGCTTCGCTTTGTAATATCGGATTCGCAATGTTTACAATGAACGCGAACAAATCTTGAACATATTTAGCGAACACACCGCCCGAGTCGAACAATGCCCGATCCCCGGGCAATAAGCATATTTCAACGAAATAACGTAATTAATCATCGAACGTAATTTAATACATAATCTAATTAACAGGAAACGGCATACCTTGTTCACGAAGTGTTTTACATTCGTGAAGTATTTATTTCACGTGAAATATTATAATTTCATTTTATATGAATTTAACAAGTATTTAGCTTTTATCGTGAAATATTTTTTCCATTTTTTAATAAATGAGCAGGTCATGATATCATTAAATAAGGGATATTTTGCACATATAATTTATACAAAAAAGGAAAACGAAAAATGAAACATTAAACAGATGAAAAAGCGTTGTCGGCTCAACATTAATATTGTGCTCATGAAAAGATATTTATATACTGTAAGTATTGAATACTTTAAGTAAGTGCTTATAATCTTATTTCATTTAACTTCGACATTTTTTACTCGTCTGTATAATTTAGACTATTATTGCTCTGTGGACTTGTAGACTGCTTTTCAAGTCACCTCCATAACCGCGCTCACATTGACATTCACAAAAATCATATCAAAATATGTCTTTGTCTACTTAAGATTCCTTTTCTATATTTATTTTTCATTTAGATTTCCGTTAAACGAATCAGTTCAGTGTGTGCGTGCGTGCGCGTGTGTGTATGTGTGGGCACTCGCGCTCGCGCTCAATCTGTATATGTATTCTATTTTTAAATTTCGTTTCTTTAATTACTGAATACTAAGTAAGTTTTGATTACTAGATTTAATTATCCATGAACACTTATTTATAAAACATATTACATTTTACATTAAAGCTAAATGAAATGTTAATTATTATATCTATGAAAGCTAAGGTGAACGGTTTTATGTTCATGAATAGATAAATATTTTGTTAGGCCACAGATAAGTAAGAGCTTTCCTCTTTTACAAAATTTCCGTAGAGCACAAAGACATATTTTCCTCCAAATACCTGCGATTGAGATTTTGCTCGTAATTTTGAAAGTTATTCACCCTTCCCAATTTGCTCTTAACTTAACGAACCGCTTCGCATATACAAGGTGTGTTTATGTTTTGTCATGGCCAGTGCCGGAGTTCTGAGTCGAGGCCGTTTAAGCTGAACATTAGCGAGCGCGCCGCGACCGCTACACCTGCGCCCTCTATTTAATATTTACTGGTGTAATAAAGGGATGAATACAAGTGTCTCTTGGAAATATTCTTTCTAGTGAAGTATTATGTTTAGTTTTGAGTAAGTTTTCCATTAAGCTGTTCTCGGTACGCAACGAGAAGAAAAAAGTAAACACGTGTTCAAATTATTAACTGCTCTATTACAAATATTTAAAAACTTTCCCGGGCCAAGATTCCAAAACTAGTGTACAATATAAAATTAAACATCCAATCAACTAGCGGAAACGATGGAGTTTCCACAAACATTTTCATTACTCTCCGGGAGTTACTAATATCGACTTTAATTCACACTGCTCCTCTCAAGATTTCAGTCAAAGTCTCTCTCGTCGGTGTTCAGCAGCCCCTCACATCTGCTTTTATCGTCTCTACAAGCATAAGGAGAAATCTTTTTCTATCTTTATGTTCTCTTTCTTTATGTTCTGAGGCAATAAATAATCATTGCATTTGTTGCGGCTTACTACAATAAAACCGTCTGAACGTATATTATTTACTGTGTGAGTTTATGTTGATTCGCACATGTTTATAATTAGACCTAAAAGTATCGTTCAAAAGGTACACTTTCCCATAAAAAAAAATGAAATTCAGGTACTTGTATGGCTAATTATTATCGTAAATAATGCTACCATTTTCAATTATTGATCCAAGTGTACTCAATACTATTGTGAACTTAGATATTTTCTCTCGCTCAACAGTCAGGTAAAAAATTACAGATTTTCAGTTTTGTATCTCAATAACAACAATCCTTTGGGTCTGAAAACAAATATATAAATATAACGAATATAAAGAAATCCATAATAGTAAATTAAAATGGAATGCATAACAAAAACATATAATATAATTTTTTAATAATCATCTTTTTCGGAATATGGAATAGCCGATATGAAACGAGTTCGTTACGTTTTCAAAAATATAAATAAAATACAAGGCTCGGTGCGTTCGCGTCTCCACCGAACCTTTTCCTCGAGCCGTGCCTAGGGGACTAATATTGAAATCGGCGTTGTCGACCGCGCTTCGACGCCGGCGCGCGCGCCCGCAGAGCCTTCTCTGAAAGCCTTTCTGTTTGTTCGGGCTACAAAGCCTTTGCGCCCGCTATAGCTTTGACTGTGATACAGGTGAAGTTTATTCAAATTGACTTAAAACACATGTACTATTAAAGAAATGTAGTGGATCTACGTTTATTGTAAGGGTTGAATTCGTATTTGTAAGAAGCAACTTCAAAAATTATTGTAGCATTTTTTTTCTCGCTGAAAATCTACGGTTTTTTAGATAGACATATAGTATGGTTCATTATTTAAATTGTAGTATTTTGTCGCATATAATACATTTGTAATAAAAGCTGGAGAAAAGCGACTACTTTCTTGGTTTAGACCGAGTAAACCATTAAGAATGTAGCAAAATTTGTAGGATCAACACGTATATCACAAAGTAATTTTCTATCTTTGGTGAGATATTCTTAATAATTGTTTTTACGATCCTAAAAGATACAAAAGAAATAGCTCAAAAATTCAGAGTTTTAATGCATTCTATCTCAGAACAAAAAAAACTGAGAAACAGGTTTCAAAAGAAAAAATAGGGACTGTGGCGTTTTTGATTTGAAATCAAGATTTTGCTTAGAATTTTTCATTTACATCAGGGCAGAAAACATGACCAGCAGCACAGCGATATTAAGAAAAAATAATTAATGAAATCAGGCGTTTCTTAAGCGTCCAAGGTATTTAGGCCGAAATCGGCAAAATGAACTGAAACAGCTTGAGATGAGCATCGGGATCCGGATAAGGACAGTAACTAGAATCGAAGTTAGAATTTGCACTGCAACCGCAACTGCAGTTAGAATCGAAATTGGCGTAATAACCGAGATCATGATTAGTATCCTAATCATACGCATACGTAACGGGCGCAATAGTTTACTGACTGCATTGAAGCGGTAGATTTCTCAATCATAAAACGAAAATATAAGAGTCAAAAAATTATATAATAATTTTATATAAGAAATCAAAAAAAAAAAATGAAGTAAATAGAAAATAAAAAAGTTGGAATACAATAAAGAAATAAAACCGCTACTTACGCAACTTCGCTAATACGATACTACGTGTACGTCTAGAAACACGCACGTACCTGAAACAAATTTATTGTACAATTAATAAAGACAAAATATACGTCCGACTATATTACGAGTATGGGTATAAAACGCACGTATTCATTTCTCACTCGCGTTAATCACTATATTTGGCGAGGAGTGTATATTTCCGATGTAGATTGTTTTCGGTTTTCTGAATTTCTTTACTAAAATCGGTATAATGAAGCGTTCATAAGATCGGTTGAGTCCATCTGCAAAATTATTTTTTCTCACATATATATTTGTAAGAGTAGACATATTTTCCTCGGATTGCTAAGAAACGGAATCCGGAACGTCTTTCGTTCTTAACTGCCAATAACACATTTTTATTGTTTTTGGCCATCATAAGAAAAAACTTTGAGGGAACAAACAATACAAACAAAAACACCGAGAAAAGTAACATTCGCTCACAGAATGAGTCAAAAGGGCAAACCATTAAATTAATGGAGAGATATCACAAAACGCATAATCTATAATATATATAAAATATTTGTGCAACATCGCCTTTTTGTACAACTCTTGTCTCCCACACATTACTAATAACCTGCAATGTTATATTGCACCACGATAAATTATGAATGGAATTGAAATTTTATTGTATAAAATATTGTATCAACGCATTCATACGTAAAATGCGACTAAATCCATTTAATATCTCTCGTGTTTTCAGTAAATAGCAGGTTAATGAAATGCACTGGTACATAATTAACCTGATGGATGTTGTGTTTGTTTGCTTCTAGAAATGAAATGGTACGCACACAGTATTGTTCGGTATTTTAATGTATGATGATAGATATAATATATATGTGAAATATGGTAACTTTTTATATATTTTCGCATATGTCTTGATATATAACAGGTCACCGAACAATAAAAAAATCAATCGCTAAAAATAAAACTTCATATATGTAAAATTATATAAATAACATTTCATGTTAAGACTCGCCACGAAAACCATGTTAAACAAACTTACGATACATATAATTGTTATCACTGTTTTAGTTAAATATATCGTAGAACTACACGGAAAATATTTTCTTCGCATTATATACCAGTCAAATATTATTTCTTTATACACGAAATAAACAAAGTCAACAAATAATCCGAACGTGACCATAATTTCCGTTTTAGTTAGGAATTTCATGTTACGAGCGAGACTAATGTTAACGTTCTAACACAATTAATTATTTGTACACGGGTTAAAGTCTGAGATAACGATCATGTGACATTTTATTTTGTCGAACATAAAAAGAAGTTGATTATCAAGCACTTTTGGGACAATTTACAGTTTACTGTTCTAATATTAGTACATTTTAAGACCGCGTTATCGTACTCATTCACTGTTAGTTTACTCATAATTAGAACTTTAGGAATTAGAAGAAAACTGGACAAAACTTTTACAATTATCAAATTTAACCATATCAAAGTTTTAATATTTAATAGATCATATATTTTATGTATGCTTTGATACATAAATATAAGCTCTATCAAATTTTAAGATTTGTTTTAGATTTTGGATTCGTAAAACATAGATCATTGTTTTAAACCGATGTTGTGAGACCAACTAGGTACGTCTATTAATAAAATTTTATTCTGATGTGGTTGCTTAAATGACACATTTCTAAAAGTGATCTAACTTTTTCTAAGTATATTACAAACAAAAATAATGCATTAGATAAACCACTATTGGACGTAAGTCCTCCTCAAAAGATATTCTTCTACATCGGTCTTATATAATCAACGCTAAAATATCTCAATCAATTCTCTGGAAACATGAAAAATAATTTGTGACTGCTGGTATACTGAGAGCTTGAGCTGTTACAAAATGTGCCAGATCTTTTTCTCAAGGTTTTTTGAATTATTAGATAAAAAAAAAATAATGAGAGCGTATAAAGCACTCTTGTACATCGCAATAAAAAACTTTTTCCCGATCTCCGAAACATTTAAAAAACCGAATATCTAAGTACTTATAATAAAATTTTGTTTACAAAATCAAATAAACATATCGTATATTACTACATCTATTCAAGATTATACATGTGACCATTTCGATAGCAGAAATATTCGAGTTAACTGATTGTTATTTTTTTATAATATCAGGATTTAATACATAATACAAAACGACATTTTAATTCATATTGCTACAGCTGGAGGGAGCGAATGCATAGAGAGGCAGTCGATCGAGTTTATAATTGCGTCGAGTTCGCGCGAACGCCTCGAGTAGCGGCACGGCTGCGCATCTACGCGGCGTGGGGTGCACACCCCGTCGTCGCCCCCGTGCTGTATTCTAGATCTTGTTGTTACTACTAGGTACAAAATAAAATAAGGAATTTCAAGACATATCCGCTTTAAACATTCAAGCAAATAATCAATATTTCCATCAGTATCGTTGAATATATTTTATTATTTGGTTACAACTTTCGACAGAAATAATGAACAGAAATTTCTGAAACAATTTCAAAAAAACATACTTTCCTGAAAGTGTAACAGTTCACATTTTATTACTTCATTAAGAATGAGTGTTGCATTTAAAAGAGATAAAAAGATGTTTAGTAAAGATTTCTCAAAATTATTCTGGAATGTTTTAAGAGATATTAATAAAATAATACTGCGATTTACTATTTTTTTATACTATCGTATTTAAAGCTTTTTTTATTTATAACTGAGTAATGACTGTTTTAAATGGCTAATTAGACAGAGAAGGGAGCAAGTACTCAGTGATGCCATTGTTTACTAGCGCCAAATAAAATAATATAAAACACCGTTTTGCAAGAAAGAAATGGGAAAGAATTTTTGATGGTTTATAGTTTTTTAACGCATTTTAAATTTAATTTCACTTTTAGTCATCATGTCCATTCAACTTACGTAATTCATAAACAAATATAATATTGTAAATATCAGGAAACTACTCTATCGTTTACGTGACTGTATTTAATTAATTTCTTTTTACACTTTCAATATTTCCGTTAATCAACAGTGATTTTACGAAAAATATAACCAAACCAAAAAGATCTGCCATTTTAAAGGCTTTTTTTTTGGTACCTAGACATAAAACATAATTATAGCAAACAGTCAAAGGGGTCAAGTATAATTAAATCTCAAATTTAAAACAATCTCAATATACAAACTTATAATATTTCGCTCTTTCAACAACAACTGAATATTTATTGTGAAGTTACATACTAATGCCTAAAATTAAAAAGATATAATAATAAGTAATAACCTAAAGTACATTGGGACAAGTCTTAACAATTAATTACATTAGATTTTGTTTTGAAATTCCGGCTTTGGAGCCGTGAAAGGAAATCATTTTCTGTAAAACTTTCACCAAATCCGTAATTAAAAATACATACCAGAAGTCCTTTTTCCTTGATTTTAATTTCACTTAAACACTAAGGAACGGTAGAAAAATAAATTTTCAAAATTTCTACTATCCGATTCACATTCACAGTCAAACAAAGCGTTGAATGGAACTAGGTGCGCGAGCGCATACGTGCATTGCCCCGGCGCACTGGGCCGTAGGGCGGCCGCGGGAAGGGGGAACGCGACTGACTGCATTCCGCGGCGCTTCCTGACCGCGGCCGGTGCAAGTGCGGCTCAGCATTGCGCTACGAGTACATGACTCCCCCTTCCCGACCGCCCACCACCTCATCTCTCCCCGTGACGTCTACGGTCCCGAGGCGAGCGACTACACTCCATAACCGTGAAAGTATCGGACCGTGAACGAAGCGATAATACAAATCGACAGATGGCGCCGTTTGTAGATTTAAAAATATTATAATTATTTGTTATCGTAAGCATTTGAAAATCAAAGTGGGACGATAGAAAATAATGAATTTTTCGATATTACAAAAACGATTTACCAATATTTTTTCATGACGAAATCGATTAGCCTTTTAAAATACCTTTAAAATCCTATGACATAGCTTTAATCTAAATCGTTCCTTACGTTTCTCGTTACACTACCTCAAAGAGTAAAATTAAATAGTCCGCAGCATTAATAAATAATGAACGTCACCGCCCGTTGGTTTTCCGGCCGGAAGAATATCCGTAAAGGGCCTCAAGTAAAAACAAAATAAGGGCGGCGCCGCCCCGCCCGTCGCCCGTCACCGGGAAGACTTCTCTTTGTAGTCTAATGCATTAAGATTATTAGGTTGTCCTAACAGCGTTTCATTTCTTCAACGTGTCTTTGCTACGGGCAGAATTTCGTTACACCGTTTAAGTTTGCACTCGATATTCCCAATCTTAGACATACAAATACATCGGGCAGTCGAAACGATACAAGCGAGTCAGTTCATTTCGGGATTTTGCCCGTTAACATATAGAGGAGCTTTGTATTGTTAATGTGTAACATCCGGACGGAAGGTTGCGATCAAAACCAAAATTGGATTGTTTGCAATACTAGCATAGTCGTAGAGTATTGTAATAAAATGCTATGTTTAGTAACTGTTAATACTATACATTTATTGTATTGTCGATCTCCTGAACGTTACTCTATATCAGTTAAACGTTAGAAACCGGCCAATTGCGAGTCGGACTCACACACGAAATATTTCGTATCATCATTCAATATTTGACAGTATATATTTTTCAAAAAATAATTTAGTAAAAAGCAAGTCTTTGGAGTGTATCCCCTGCGTCCGATCTTGGATATGGCGTTTGTAAACTCTGAGAGATTGAACATGAATGTATGTGTCTAGTTATTGTATGAATATATTGATTTACAGTATTTATTGAGGGTACTCAATAGTATGCGCTAAAGTTTTGCTAAATTTGCCACTCCTGTATGGCACAGTAATAAATAAGCACGAGTTCGACTCGCACTAGGCTGTTTTTCATCACTTGTTGTTTCACTTAAGAGTATGCACTATATTTATAGGAGTTAGACGTTTGTAGATATTGCCATTATTAATATCGAACAAAAAACGCCGAAAAACCATGTTTTCTGTATGGAGACCCTCTTTAATTTTTAACTTTAATTTAATTATTTGTTGTTATAGCGGCTATAGCAATACTCTATAAAAATTTAAATTGTCTGCCTGTTACAGTTAAAGAGATAAGTATAGCTCTTTGACAGACAGACATACAGAAAAACAGACGAACGGACAGACAACGAAGCCTTGTAACAATATTATATAAAATTTGTAACAGTAAGTAGTTAAGTACGCGCTATTATAAAAACTATGAACAATATTTTTAATCGAAAATTAATTAATTTACCTTTTCATATTTTCATCGGAACGAAAATTTGAAAAGGCAAAGTAACATATATATACAAAAAAAAAAGGTTGAGTTTTATATGAGTTTCGATTGAAAAAAATAAACTCTGCGTTTAATATCTTCTAAAAAATGATCGGTTAAATTTTATGTGTGATAGGCGCTGCGGACTGCAACAAAAGAGTAAATAGCGAACATCGCAACTACGAGTACATATGAACAGATCGGTCCTGAACACGGTACGAATCGTGCACAGCGTTGAACACATTTTTTCAACGGCAAAGGGCGCGAGAATCGCACGGGGCGAGGTAATCGTCCGCCTGAAAGCTTTCCATGGGAGCTTTTAAGCGCTTATCTTTGAAATGATAGCCGCCGCCGGACACGCTGAAAGGCGGCGACGGCAATTTGCTTACATTAGTACATTTCGCGTTTTTCAAAGCGGAACGTATATACAGATGTTTTTGTTTTTGCCGTTCATTCGGCTCCAATAAGTCATCCGCGGCTCGGCGTGGCCGCGTCGCACGTCGTCTCTTAACTTAACCGTACATATTGAGTTAATATTCAATATTTCACGGTGTTATCGCTTCCTTAAAAGTCGCTACGCCGCGTCAAAATTATTATGCATTTTGATGTTTTAAAGAACGGTATACTAGTTTTGAGGTTACATCTTAATTACTTTGTTTTTAATTATAACCCTGTTTCGTTAATATATGAGTTTGTGACGTAATACAGCAATTTATAGACAATATAATAATTTATGCATTACGTACGGACACATAATTTGAGTGGAACTCAATTTGAGTTGTTATCAGTTAGTTTTAAAGAATAATTAACGATTTTAATAAGAATAGTTATAAAATAGAAATCAAAAACTTGATTGTGTAGCTAAAGGCAAAACTCAAGAACAGCTGGACCAATTCGGTTGCTTTTTTTTTTCAAATGTTCGTTAAGTTCGAAGAAGCTTTCCATGAAGAAATAT